>JAIUJO010000132.1:0-285000 GCA_023846275.1 Vanilla planifolia | reverse complement strand
CACATGCACAAAAATATACACACACATGCATGCATACACAAGCACAAATGCATAGATTCTGGAAACAAACACATACAGACACAAGCATACAAGTCGACATACACACATGTATGAGTACATGCACACAAACCCATACACACCCAAACAAATGAAAACACAAACACACATCCAGTTTAAACACACACACACACACCCAAAGACATATGTATGTGCACATGCACATGCACCTACACACATAAACAAACCCACACACATATGAACACAAACACACATACACAAGCATACACACACCCACAGATGCATGTACATGCACGTGCATGTACAACCACACATACACACGTGCACATAAATGCACACACAAGAACCCACACACAAACACACATGCAAATGGTCTCTTTAACACACAGACAAGAACATGCATTGGCACATTTGCTCACAAACACACATAAGTACATATGCACACATCAAAAATACATGACCATATACACACCTATGCATGCACACACATGCATACAAAGCACCACACAGATGCTGACACGTATACACAACAATGCACACACACATACATAGGCACACATGCACACATATAGCACATTAACGTGCACACACACACACACACACAATGATGCACATTCACGTGAAGGCAAGCAAACAAGCATGTATGCATGCACACACACACACACTCTCTCTCTCTCTCTCTCTCACACACACACACACACAAATACATATACACATGCACACAAATTGCATACACATACACATTTGCATGCACATGTACACACACCAAGAAAACAAAAAAAAACACACACATAACAATATGCATAAGTATAACCCCCACACATATGTAGATGCACGCACAAACACATGCACTTGTACATGTATTAACACTCACACACATGCACAAAAACACTTAAACAAACACACGCATGAATGTATGCTCAAAAACATGCACATATGGACACAAGAGCGAATGCACATGTGCACATCCAGCAAAAATATGCACACACACATACATATGCATGCACACACCTAAGCTTGCATGTACATGCATAGAAAGATATGCACAAATACGCCAGGACACACTCACACACCCACACATAGACATGACTATCTCATGCACTAGCACAACAAAACAACACATACATCCATAAACACAAACACAAATATGCACACATGGTCACACTCATGTGGGAACATGCACCCAAACATACATGCACACACACACACACACTTGTCATAGGTGCTTACATGCATGCATGCATGAAAACATGCCTACAAACATGCTCAAATGCATGCACACATTTATGCAACCACATAAACTCAAGAGCACATGAACATAGAAGTACATAGACATGTATACCCACGCACATGCATGCACTCCCATACCCACACACATGAACACCTACACACACATGCACATGCACACACACTCGCACAAATGTGGATACATGCAAATGCACACACATGCAAACAAACACTCACACACACAAATGCACACAAATACAAACAAATACACACATGCATACAAATGTATTTACATGTGCAAACATGCATACTCATTGATGCACACACATGCACACACATATATACATGAAAACACATGAACACACACATATGCACATATGTACTGCATGCACATGCACAAGCACTTGCAAGCACAAGCTCACAACTTATGCACACACCTACATGTATTCACATGCATATGGACACACACACATGGTTTACACATACTCACACACATGCATTACTGCATAGACACACACTCTGGCATATGCACATGCATGCATAAGCACACATGCACTCACATATGCACACATAAACAAAAAAACATAAGCACACAAGAAAAACACACACATGCACACACATTCATACAAATGCACATGCATATGCATAGGAACTCAAACACACACACACACACACACCAACACATGTAGTAATGCACAAACATATGCCAACAAACATTCATACACATGCTGACACATGCACATACATACACATATGCAAATGCACATATACATATGCACAAAGCACACAAACTTGCACACACACACATATATTCATGAATCCATAGACAAGCACACACATGCATACATGTACAAACACACAAAAATAAATGCATGCATGCACACACACACACACACACGAGCGCATGCGCACATACATGCATGTACACCTACACAAACCTATACAGACATGCACAAACACACACACACATGCATGCACACACACATGCATGTACACACAAATGTATGCCCAAAAATACACACACATAAGGCAATCACATGCACCTACCATAGACACAACACACACATGTGCACATAAAAATAGACAAATGCACACTTGGTCACACACACACGTGAGAACATGCGCACAAACATATATGCATACACACAGTTGCATGTACACACATGATGCTTTACATGCATGCACACATGCACAAATTCATGAACACATGAACACAGAAGTACACCAGATGTACAACCACATGCACACATATACACAAGCATAAAACCCCAACATGCACATAAACACACGCACCTACATACAAGCACACACACAAACATAGTACCTACAAAGACTCATGCTGATGCACACATGCAAAGACACACGCACTCACACACAAACATAAACACATGCAAATGGACACACATGTACATGCACCACACAAGTACACACACACACACACACTAATGCCACCAATGCAAACAAACACAGACACACACATATGCACTTGCACACACATACGCACTCGCAGACACAATATGCAAGCAAGTCCATAGGTGCACGTACGCACACACATAAATAAAAATTGCACACACGCACATACATGAGCACATGCACATGAAAGCATGCAAGCACTGACATGTATGCACTCACACATATACACACACATGCATGAACATGCATACACGCATGTGCACACATGCACACGAGCATGCACAAATGCAAATATACTACTACATAGTGATGCATTCCTGCACATGAACATGTGCACACATGTGCACACGTACTTGCATATGCCCACACAAATGAAAAAACAAAGGGACACAAATAAGCACACATACATAAGCACACACACCAGCACAGATCCACATGCATATGCATAGGTACTCCAACATGCAAGCACATGCATGCACGATGCACAAACACACACGCCCACATATATTGATACATATGCCTACACATAAGAATACACACACACACATTCACACATGTGCACATGCACAAACATGCACATGCAAACAACCACATGCAAAAAATTCACACATGTAGAATTGCACACACACATGCACACACACACATGCATAAACACTGGCACATGCACACACACATGCACACCCACACATGTATGCATACACATACACTTACCCACAAATGCATGCACAAGCACACACATGCACAAAAACATGCGCACACACGCACAAACATGCATGCATACACACAAAAAGAAACATACAAGCCCACATACACACATTTGTGGGTATACACACACACAAACCCACACACACCCATGCACCAATACACACATTTGTGTATGTTTAAAAAAACACACTCATGCACACATGTGAGTGCACACATGCATGTATACACCTACACACATGAACAAACCCACACACACACTTGCACACAAACATAAGCACCCACATAGATGCATGTATATGCATGTGCATGCACAACTAGACATACACACGTGCACACAAATGCACCCAAACACAAACACACATGCATATGCTCTATCACACACACATAAGAACATGCACATCCACACTCACACACAAACACTTATGCACACATGCAAACACACATAAGCATACACACACTTATACATGCACACACATGCACACACAAACACCCACACAAATGCACACATGCACAGCCATACACACACACAAAACTTCACAAACATTGGCACACACACAACACAGTCACATGCACACACTTAAAAGGGCACACATGCAAACACATATAGACACAGATGCACACACATTCGCATGAATGCATGCACGCATGCACACTCAAATGCATGCATGCTCACGTACCCACACACACCTACACACACACACACACTCACTCACTCACTCACAAACATATGCTTACATATAGATGCATACACATACACACTTACTTTCACATGTACAAACACCAAGAAAACCAAAAGACAATACACACAACCACATGCATAGGTACACACCCACACACATATGTAGATGCACACGAAAACACTTGCACACGTAGACAGACTAACACTTACAGACATGCACACAAACCCTCAAACATACACATGCATGAATGCATGCTCAAACACACATAGATGGGAACATAGGTGCACACACACATGCACAACCATCACAAACATGTACACATACATACATACATATGCATACACACACCTATGCTCAAATGCACTTGCATACACAGATATGCACACACACACCCACAGACAGACATGACCATCTCATGTACCCAACATAAGAAACAACACACAAATGTGCACACTTAGTTACACACATGTGGGAACATGCACCTAAACATACATGTACACACACACTTGCATGTATATGCATGCATACTCAAACACACACAAACCTACAAACACACATGCTTATATGCATGCACACATGCACACACATTTGCACACATACTCAAATGCATGCATGCACTTACGCACACACTCAAGAACATATGGACACATAAGTACACAGACATGTACAACCACACACACATGCATGCACACCCACACACACACATACACATGAACACCCAACACACATGCACATAAACATACGCACATACATACAAGCATACAAATACACACACAAACATACATACATGAAAATGTACATGCATACAAATAGACACACGCATACATGCACACACACACAAATACACACAAATGGACACAAATACAAACAAACACACACACTCACAAATGTATGCACAAGTGCAAACATGCAAACACATGATTGCACGCATAAATCCATGCATGCACACACATATACACATGCAAATACATAGACACACATATGCACATAAGTAATGAAAACAATGTACATAGATATACAAACAGAAGCACATTTATACACACATCAACATGTATTCACACACATATGAATACACATACACAGACACTTGCTCATACACACAGACTGACACATGCACTACGTCGTCGATACACATGCTCACATTTGCACACACATGCACTTGTATATACATGCATAAGTGAAAAAAAATTGGCACACAAGGAAGCACACACACACACACAAAAGCACATGCATATGCATAAGAACTAAAACACATACACACGTACACCCACACATGCACTCACAAAAAGAAACATAGGTACACTCATGCACAAACACATATGACTACATACATTTATACACATGCCTACATATGCACACACTTACACACACACACACAGATGCACATATATGCTTGAACACTTATGAAAAAACACACAAATACACACACACATGCATGAATCCATATATAGGTACATGCATGCACACATACATAAACACACAAACACTTATACATGTATACACACACACATATATGAAATGAGTGCATGCACACATATAGGCATGTACTCACACACAAACTCATGTAGATGTGAACAAACACACACACACACATTCACAGACCCAAATACATGCACAAACATATGCACACGCACATAAACAAACACATATGTACACTTAAACTAAAGCACATGCACTCATGTACACTTGCATAGTTACAAACACAAAGACATGAAAATACATAGGCATACACACAAATCCAAAGAAGCACACACAGACACATAAATGCACAAATACACATGTCCACATATACACACAAACACATGTAAGAGCATGCGAACAAATATACTTTCATACACACACACACACACTTGCATATACATGCATGGACACACAAACATAGATACCTATGTACACTCATTTGTATACATGCTCAAATACATGCACATTCAAGCACTCATGAACACAAAAGTATAGGCACATGAACAATCATACACACTAAAACACATGTACACCCAAATGCACACACGAATACCACACACCCACAAGCATATAAACACACGAATATTCATAAAAGCACATACACATGAACATATGCACACATGAACTCAATCTCACACAGAAATGTATATACATGCAAATGCATACATATTCAAATAGGCACACATACATGCACACACAAGTATGCACACACACATGCATGTATGCTCACACATATATGCATGCAAACACATTGGTACATGCACTCATGCATATGTAATGCACACAAGCACAAGCACTGGCACAAATAAGTATGCATGCACACATGGACACACCCACATGCACATACACATATATGCACACACGCATACTCACACACATACTCACACATGCACTACCATGTAAAGACACTTGCTCACACATGCACAAAGATGCATAGGCATGCACATGCACACACACACTTGCATGTGTACACAAACAAAAAAGCATAGGCAGATAAACAAGAACAAACACATGGTTGCACATGCACACAAACATGCATGTGCATGCATAGGTACTAAAACATGCACATACAAGCACACCTACACATGGACTCATATGTACACACACATGCACTCATGCACAAACACATATGCCCACATACATTCATAGACATGCCTATACTCACGCACACACACACACAAAGTTGCACACATAAGAACAAATCACACAAACTTGCACACACACACATATGTGTATGAACCCAGACACAAGCACACGTATGTACAGATGCACAAACAAAGAAACACACATGCATGCACACACACACACATATACAGACATGTGTGCATGAATATATACAGACATGCACATACACACAAACACGTGCATACGAGCATATACACATACACACTAACATGCACACAATCACAAAAACACAAAAACAAGGACATAAATATGTGCAAACATAAATGCACATACAAACACTCACAGTCACAAACACATGCACAAGCAAGAACACAAGCACATACAAACACATCCATACAAACACACACACATACATGCACACATATCCATAAACACATAAACAAATATACAAGCACACACAACAAACATGTGTGCACTCACACACAAACACAAACACATTTAGACACATGCACACATGCAAAAACATTTAAACACATGCACACATACCAATAATCACATGCATGTACATGCACACAAATACACATGCACATGTACCCACACAAGTACACATACATGCACACACACATAGGCACACACACATAATCATGAACACACATATGCACATGCACATGCACATACATGCATACATGTATACACATGTACACACATGCCCACACACGTTCCTATACAAATATACACATACACAAGCATGCATACACACACACACACAATGCACGTGTATGCACACTAACAAAAAAATGCACACACACCTGTGAGCATGCACATGCATGCTCATGCATGCACATGAAAATGCATAAAAATAAACACACATGCATACACACACACATACACAAACTTGTGCATGAACACACACATGCACCAACACATGCACACATACACATACACATACACCCACACAAAGTACACACAAACACACACACACATGGACACACACATACATGCACACAAGCATGCAAGCACATACACAAACACATATAAACATGGACATGTACACATATGTGCACACATACACACATAGACATTCGTGCCACTTGACATACACACACATGAACAAGCACACACAAACGTACATACACAGGCACGTAGATACTCTTATGTAAGGGCACTAGTAGACACATGCACATATATAATTATAGAAACACATGTATGCACACACGGACACATGCACAAGCTTATACAAATGCTCAAATTCCTTAACACATACACACACATAGGTGCATTTGCACACACATGCATAAACTCAAAGACTCACAAACACACACATACACACGAACAAATGCTAGCATAGATGGACACGCCCACACATGCACACACACACACATGAACACACATGCATACAAACACAAGTGCACACCAACATAGACATGCACACACACACATCCACACATTACACATATGCATGCACACATTACACATATGCATGCACACACATATAAATATACATGTACACACTCACTCACATAGATGTGTACACACACATGCACACACATGCAAGTGCACACTCATGCATACACAAACACACACATGCAAACATAAACACACAGATGTGCTCATGTTTACACATACACAAATGCATAAACACACACACACATACGTGTGTGTGTGTGTATGCAAAAAACATACATAATGCACACATACACACAAGCTCACTCGCATACATAGACACATACACACACACACACACATCCACTTGTACACACACGCACACTAGCGCAGGCACAGACCTACACACACGTACACACATGCACATAGATGCATAGACACACATGCCCGCACAATTTAACACACACATACAAGCACCAACATGCAAGCTCACACATCCACACACACTCAAACATATGCACATAGACATAAACATGCATATACACATGAACACACAAGAACACAAAAACACTCATGCCCCTACACACAGGCATGCATTTACACTCACACACACACACAACTACACACGTAAATAGACACATCTACAAATATCCATTGACACTCATACACATATGTGTGCACACACTCAAAGGCACAAAAACACATGCACACATAGCCACAAACTCATGCATGTGATCTCACACCCACACATGTACAAATAAAGAGATGCATACACATATGCACACATGCATGAATGCATATGCACACTCATAAACAGACACATGCACACACAATACACACATATACATACCTAACCACACGTACATAAACATTTATGCACACACCTATACTTCTATTGACATATGCACACAAAAGCACACACAGATGCATACGAGGGCCCACATGCTCGTAGATACACACATAGATCAACACACACACATGCAAAACACATGCACACACATGCACATATGCTTGCACTCAAATGTACACATGCATGCACACACATGCACAAATGCATACAAACACACAAAGCTAAGCACACACACCCTTATACATGCACACACATATATGTACGCAAACATGCACAAAAACATACACAAATAAGCAACTCATGCCCATAAGCACATAAGTGTGTGCACAAGCATGCAAATAGTCACACAGACAACCATGTGTACACATGCACACACACATGCAAGCACACAAACATATATGAGTGCAAATTAGTTGACACACAAAGGCACACACACACACACAAACACGACACATACACTCACCCAGATGCCCACATAGGAAAATGCAGACAAACACATGCACATATGAATACAAATATGCTCACTTATATATGCATATGCACACCTACACACTTGCATGAAAACATATACATACATACACACATCTGCCCATGTGTGCATACACACACACACACATCGACTCATGCACATACACACACACATTTATACTCATACATAGACACCCACACACATGCACACTCACTGACACACAAACTCTAACACCCATATTTGTATGCAAACACACAGACACAAACCCACACATATACACACACACATGCAAACATGCATACATGCATATTCTTGTAGACACATACACAAACATAGACACATACAAACATGCAAGCATAAGGCCACACTAACACACATGCACAAATGCAAATGTATACATGCACATGCACATGCACATGGATGCAAGCACTCACACAAGCATAAATACAAATACACATATGCACGTGCATGTATGAACACACACACACACTTGCTTGCGTGCCTACACACATACATGCACACTTGTGCATACATAGCTAGACACACACATAAACACATGTGCACACATACATATGCACAAACAAATACACACAAGCTCATAGGAACACACACAAACACAAAGATTCATGCACGCACACGACACATGAATTAGCACACGAACACACCCACACCCACACACATATACATGCTCAGAGATAGGTATACAAGTGCACACACATAGGCACACATGCATACACCCACTCACACACACAAACACATATATAAACATGCATGTGCATGCACACACTCATAAACACACACATGCATACACACGCATGCTTAAACATTAGCACACACACACAAACACACTCGCATACACACGCACTTGCACATCCATGTGCACTCAAATGCTCTAAATTGCATAGTCATGCATGTACACCACATTCTTTCTGTCTCACACACACACACATGAACACTCACATGCATTATCACATGAACTCATGAACATCTTTGCACACATGCTCACATGCACATGCACACATGTACATACATGCACACTTACCCATGCACACATACACCTACATGCACAAACACATGCTCATACACATGTGGACAACTACACACACAGACAAGAACAACCAAGCCTACACATATGCATACATGGACACAAACACATATGCATAGATAGTTTGCATACACACACATACACACCTCCACACATGCTCACACATAGACCACACAAACGCATAGATGTGTACATCCACCAAAACATACCTACATGTGCACACACATGCACATGGACACATGCATACTCACACGCACATACACACACATGTAAAGACACATGTGTACATGCACACGTACACAAACTCACATAAGTATATAAGCACACACGCACACAATTCATGTGCACCAACATACACACATGCACACACACCTATACACATAGATGCACATGCACACACATATACAAACACGCATGCAGAAACACTAAGTACAGACACATGCACACACAAACACATGCATGCCTTCATACACTCGTATGCACACACATGTATAGACATTCATGCAGGCTCACACTCGCACACATGCACACACATGCACACACAAGCACACATAGGCACACACATGCATAAACTCACAATCACACACAAATGTGATCTTGCACAAATGCATACGTGAACATACACACATACATGCATGCATCTCCACCAACACACGGATGCATACACACATGTGCATGCAAAAAAGCATCGACATGCATACACATACAAGCTCATCCACATAAACTTGCAGTTTGCATGCACGTGCATGCGCCCACACACATAACACACACACGCACCCACATGTGCACACACACAAACATAAACAAGAACACACTCAATTGTGCTTACATAGAAAAACATACACTAACATACATATACAAAGCAACAAATGTGCACATTCACACACAAGTGCACACACACACACATGCTCACACATAGACATAGCATGCACACCCCCTCCCCACACACACACACAAACACAAAAAGATAAATACATTAGTACACACACATGCATGTACTCCCACATAAACCCACACATGCACCTACACGCAAAGAGAGATGCATTAATGCTTATAGACAAGCACACACATACATTCACACATGTGCACGTACACACACACATAAACATGCACATGCACATGCATAAACATACATACACACATATTGATGGATGCACATACAATGATAAACTCACATGAGTTTATGTACACACACATTCATATGCACACAAATAGCTACATAAATGCACACTTGTGAAAATGAACATACACACGTGCACCCACACACTAGCACACACATACACATGAGCACAAGCCAAAAAAAACATGCACACACATGCACGCACCCACACACACACGCATGCACACTTGTGCACACACACACACATACTTACCCATGCAAAGGAAAAGATGTACAATCATATGCAAACATGCACCCAACCACATACACATACTCACACACATGCATACACATACAAAAATACACATATGCACAAAACGTTCACACACACATGCTAGCACACACACACATGCACATAGCCACACACACAGGTACACAAATGCAGACATACATGGACAAGAACTTGCACACTCATAGTTACAGGAATACACGCACACACATTGACACAGATATCGAGACACATGCACATGCATAGATGCACACACATACACTTGCAAACAAACACATACACATACAAATGCAAGCACATACACATGTGTGGACATACACACACATATATTCATATACATGCATGCATGCACACGTACACACACACATGTAGACATGCTCACACACACAGATGAACACATGCATGTCTACAAGCACACACTAATACATGCATATGCACACTTATCCACTACTACTTATGCACACACACACACATACGTGCATGCACACACACACATACACATCCACTTATGCATGTCGGCATACATGCACTCACGCACACACCCACATGCCATGTATGCACACACACGCATTCACATATGTGCATATGCATACACACACATGCACACATACAAATACATGCACATGCACACACACTTAGACAAACACATCTACTCACACACATATGCATGCATGCACATAAACACACAAATGTACACAAGCACATGCACACAAACATGTACACACACATGCACTCATAGCGAGACACACACACATACATGTACAAATGAACACACATACACACAAACATGTATACATACACAAAGATGCACACATATGTGCACTCTTACACACACACGCATGCATATGAACACACACACATGCATGCACACACCATCAAACACAGTCCCATACACTCATGCACACACATACGCACACGCACACACACACACACACATAAACCCACATACCAAAACACACACATGAAAGCCCATGTATGCAAATGAATGTGAACAATCACACATATACGAGCACAAACATGCACCCAACCACCAACACATACACACACAAAAATACACATGCTCAAAGACTCACAGACACAAGAACATGCAAATGCAAGCACACGCATATACATGCAAACACACACAAGCAAACACATATGTACATGTGCACTCGTGCATGCAAACATAGGCACACGAACACACAAACCCACATGCAGGCACCCTTGCAAACACACACATGCACGACACACACACGTGCATAAACGCACATCCATGCTCGCATAAAGACACACATAAGCACACATATACACATAAGAAACAACTCATATGCTTAAACATGCACACACACATGCATGCATGAATATGCATGCACACACCTACAAATGTACATAGGCACATGAATGCATCCACGTAAGCACACATACACATATCCACCCACACAAGCATACATATACACACTCATGCACACACGCAGAATTGTACGCACACACATGCACACACACCTACACATCCATGATCATGCACACACACACACACACACAAACCCACACATGTAGACACATACACATACACAAATATGCACATAGACATGAACATTCACATGCACAAACATATACACATGCATGCGCACAACCACACACACATATAAGCACACATGCATAAATGCACCAACCTTATACATTGACACAAACATGCACATGCTCATGGATAGACTTGTAAACATAGATATAAAAACACACACATACATACACACACACACACGTGTTTGCTCACACATCCATGGAGATGTATGTACACAGACATTCCCACACCCATGAACGGCCACACACATGCATGCATAACACAATCAACAAGGACACATGCACACGTGCACCAACAAGTGCACAACACGAACACATACACACACAAGTGCTCTCACACAGACACACACATAAGCATGTATACACACATAAGAAAGCACTCACATGTGAACACATATACTTGGACACAGACACATGCACACACACACATACAAATACTAAACCACATTAACACAAGCACAAATGCACACATTCATGTGCCCACACACACAGAAGCATACATACATACCATTATACACATACAAAATGCACACTCCCTAATAAACACACATGCACATACACACACACAAACACAAAAAATGCATGAACAAATGTACATGCACACAAATATGTGCACTCGCATACACATACAGAAGCATTTGCATAGCCACACAAAGATGCATATGCACATGCTCGCAAACACATATTGACACATGTATGCATACACATGCCCACAACCGCACATGCACACACAACACACACTCATAAGCATAGGGGCATACAAGACACACACATGCACATACATAAACACACACATGCACACACACACACATGCACATGTGTGCATGCACACACACATGAACAAACACATCCACTAACAAACAAATGCACACATCCACACATGCCCATGCACTTGTACACACATGCATATAAATAAACACATATGCATAAGCACATGCACATACACACACATGCACTCTCATCCATGTACACACACACGTGCAAACAAAAATGCCCACACACATGCACTCAGAGCAAGAGACACACATGCAAGCAAATAATAGGAATATACACACGTACACACATGCATGCACGCAAATGCACTTGCACACAAGCATGTGAATTGTTATGCGCAAACATGCACAAGCACACACACACACATGCTTATACACTCACAGACGCATGGGAACATGTAAGCACATGCACACACAAATGCATGTTTACACACACACGTACAAAGAAAAATGCACACATATGCACTCATGATAAGACACACACATGCGAGCACTAAACATGAACACACACACACACCTATACACACGCATGCTTGTATACAATCACATAAGCACACATGCACACAAAAGCAACCACACACATTCCCAAACATGCACAACACATGCATGCACAAGAACACGCACATACATAAAGACACTCTCATTCACACTCATACATACAAATGTACACACCAAATGAATGCATGCACACACGCACACATGCATATGATCATGCACACATAAGGTTACATAAACACACTCATGAACACACTCTAAACTTCAAACACATTCTCCCATGTGCACACTCATAGACAAAGACACCCACACATAAGCCCATACACATGCAGACACACACAAATGCACATGCACATAGATAACGCACACACGTACAAATGCATGTGCTTAGCCACATACACACAAGCACACATGCACCAACACAGATATACATATCGATACACACATGCATACACGCACAAAATAGAATAGAAAACATAGAAAGGAAATCACACACACATGCATACATAAATGTGCATGCCTCTACATACATGCACATGTACACACACATTTGCATAGCCATGCATATATACACATATGTATGCACAACACACATAAATACAAACATGAACTTATGTGTGCCGACACATGCGTGCACCTATAGAGACACTTTCACACATACCTACATGAACATGCAGACACACAAATTCACATGTATCCACAACCACACATTAGCAAGTGCACACACAAGAAAACATATGCACAAGCACACAAACACACACACACACACACTCACACAAGCATAAGCACACACATGCATAGACAAACACATGCATACGAAAGCATACATATACACACTTGCACCAACCCACACACACACACACACATGCACACATTGACATAAACATAAACAATAATACGATCAAGCACACACACATGCATGCATACCCATAGAGACACATTTATATAAACATGCACACACATACACATAGACACACAACAACACAAGCACACACAAATAAGAACATGTGCACATATTCACACACACATACATACATAAACACATGAGCATAAATACATAGACATACCCACACACATGTAATGTGCAGACAATTACATGCACACCTACACACGCACACATGCACATACAAACATGTATAAACATGCTTATACAGACTGACACACATGCACACACATACATCAAAAACACACATGCACCCCCACACCCACAAAAATTCATAATATTATAAATGTGCACACAAAGATGTACACACTCACACGCGTGCACACATACACATAAAAAACATATATGCGCACATGCATGCATGCACATGCACAAACACATACACATATGTACAAGCACACAGACACTGTGTAAATGCATAGAGACACACATATGCACACACACACACACACAATCACACCCATACTCCCTTGCAGACATGCACACACTTATACACACATGTATGCATGAACACATGTGCACGTATACACATGTACATATTCACACAAACTCAACAAACACACCCCCATATGCACACATGCACAAACACACATACACATATGTACACATTCACATAAACATAAACAATAATACAATCAAGCACACACACACACATACATGCAAATGAACAAACAAAAACCCACATACACACATGTACACACATACACATGCATGTAAGCACACATACACATGCATAAATGTAAGCACAAGGCCACACAAATGCACACAAATAGACACAAGCATTATTGCACACACACCGACAATCATGAACATAGGAACACACATGCACACGTACATGGACACAGATGCACACATGCAAAAACACATATGTATGCACCAATATGAACGTGTACACTCATGTAAGCACCCACAAACAAATAAACACCCACACAAATGAACACACCCACAAAAACTCATGCACAGCGCACACACACATGCATGCATGAATGCACCAACTCACATGTGCATACGTGCACATATACATACACATATGCACACGTAAACATATATAGTTGCACATGCTCGCAAACACACAACCACATGCCCATGAACACATGCACACAACTACACATGCATGCACCCACACACATAAACACACATACACTCACACATGTACACATACACCTACATACATGCACTTACACACATAGACCATCACAAACACACACATACAAACATATGCAAACACACAAAAAAGCATGCACACACTCACACACACTTACACACAGGCACACCCATGCAAAAAATGCATACACACACATAAATTTGCACTAAAATATGCAAGCTGACTCATATTTACAACCACACAAAAATACACACAAAGTGACACATACTCATGTGCATGCACAGAAACAAGTAGACATGTACACATACATGCATACACATGAACACACAAGGACATTCATGCCCAAACACACGTATGCATGTACACGAATGTGTACACACACATACAGATGCATAAGAATGTTGACACAAAATAACAAGCACATGCATACAATCACATAGAAAAACACAAATGCACACATATGCACATGTATAGACAAGTAAATGCATAGTAAGAAACTCACAAAAAGGCATGCACACACATATAAGTGCACATGTACACATACGTATATGCATAAACACATACATAAACACAAATACAAACATAACCATGCACATAAACACATAAACAAACACACACACATTCAAACACAAACATGCACTAAAAATGCACACTTACACATGCACACACACATGCATACACACGCACGCACACACCCACACATGCATGTGCATAAAAAACATGCACATATACATACATGTACACACATAGATGCACACATAAACATGCATTTAAATGCACACATGCATGTACACACAAAACTCATATGCATGCAAACATGCACTTACACATGTGTATTCCCATGCACTCACATTCATACACACACAAATAAACACATGCATGAACACACACAATCATTCACACAAAAAAGCACACAAACATACACACACACATGTCCACACACAAATACATAGACATGCATAAAAGTGTGTGCATACACACACACACACATAAGTGCATGCATACATAAACATGTAGACATGAACACACAAACACATACACACGCACACATGTGCAAGCACACATGCACACACACACACAAAAATTTGCAAACATGCTTGTACACAAGCACATGCAAGCACGAAGTCACACATCATGGATGCACATTAGCACACTCACACAAAAACATGCACAATCTCACATGTAGGCACACATATTCATGCACACATGATTTCAATCACACATAAACATAAACATGCACTCATGCACAAATTTGACCAAGCACATACATGAACATACACATGCACATGAATGTGCAAAAATAGACAAAAACACTTACAAATATACACACACATGCATGCAAGCATGCACACATACACACATTCATACATAGACACATGACTTTAGGTAAAGACAAACAAATTCAATGCATTTGCTCATGTGCAAACACACACATGAACACGCACAAGAACATGCACACACACATCCATAGATGCTCATGTAAATACACAAACACAAGAACATATAGACACACACAACACACACACACAAGCACACATAGACTCATGCACACATATACACACATGAGTGCACCTAAAACCATGTATACACACATACAAACACACACCCACACATGCACACACATGAGGCATGCACATACACACCTGCATGCACATGTCCACATGCACGCACATGTCCACACACACATAGATACTTACACATACACATAGACACAAGCACATATAGGCATAGAAATATGTACACTACCATGAACATGTGTAGACACACACATGCACCCATATGCACACAAGCACACACACAAACACACCCACATACATGCAAGCATGTTAACACACAATATACATGCACACATAAACAATGCAAACACATATGCTTGAACACACATCCACAAAAAAGATACATAAACACACATGCATCTACACATGAACAAAGACATGTGCACATATGCATACACATTCACATGGGCACACAAAAGTGTACCCTTGCACACGTACACAAATGCACATGTACACAGACACAAACATTTGCATGCACACAAAAACACACACGTAATAGTACACACACACTTATGGACATGCACTTGCTCACATGCACATGCATAGGAACACACACAAATACATACATATGCATATGTACAGGCATCCACATGCACACAAACACACACCCATGTGCACACACAAGAATGCACATGCATGCACATATATGCACGCACACACACGCATGCACACATTTCCTATCGTGCACACACATTCAAGAACACACTCACATGTGCACATGCTCACACACACACATACACAAATACAAAAATAGAATAACACACATATACACACATGCTTACGAACACACACGTGGACATAGACAAGTATGCATACATACATGCATGTACACATGTACTCGCACAAACACACCCACACAAATCCATGCACAAATGAATGCATACATGTGTATGGACTTAGAAACATAAAAATAAACACTTGCACAATGATTAAAATATACAAGCATGCATGCACATGCCTACACACACACACAAATACACACACACACACACACACACACTTATGTTCACAAACCCACACACACACACACTCATTTACACACACATGCACGTATACACATACACAAACACCCTTGCACACACATGCACACCAGAACAATTATACACATGCACAATGTCACATGCACTCACACACACTTGCACAAGCACACACACACACACACACACGTACCCACACATGCAAACACATACACACACATGCACTTGCACACAAACATGCACACCTATGTGCACATCCATATGCATACACACATGCATACATGCACTCACACAAACACACTCACCCACATGCATATATACACACATGCACACACACACACACGTACATTAACACACTACACACACGTAGTTGTGTGCACACACACATACACACACACATGCATAAAGAGACATGCACACATGTATGTACATACACACACACATGTACAGACAGTTGCACATGCATACATGCACATGTGCATACACACATGCATACACACACCCTCACACCACAACACATGCATAAATGCACACACAAGGGCATAAAAATGCACACATATGCACTTCTGTGTACTCACAAAGACATGCACACAGCTATCACACAAGAACATACTAATACACACACATATATACAAAGACAATTGAACATGTATGCACACACATGAACACACACATATGCATGCACACAACTATCACACAAACAAATGCATACATGCACATAGATGTATAGACACACACACACAAACAAACACATATTCTCTATGCACAAAACACATGCACAAAAGTGCTTGGGTACATTTATGCAAATATAAACACATATACACATAGAGACACATGCATGAGCACATGCACATACACACACATGCACATAAATAGACACACATACATAGATGCATGTTTGCACACTCGCATGATATTCACACATGCATGCATGCACACACAGATGTCCAAGTACACAAACATATGTAAGCACACAGACATACACCTACACACTGACACAAGCACTCCCAGACATACACACGCACACATGTGTACCAAAACTCACACATGCATGTACACACACACACACACTATACACACATACACAAACATATACACAATAAAATTCATGTGCATGTACACGCACTTGCATGCACGCATGCACACTCATATGCATATTAGTTGCACATACCCACATACACACACACACATGCACACTCACGTATATGCACATACATATGTATGCAAAATCAAACAAATGCACACACTCATACATTCTAACATACACGCGTACGCACACACACAAGCACAAATGCACACATACATAAAAAAACATGGGCACATACACAGACGTGCACATGCTCATAAGAATGCTCAGGTGCACAAACACACACACAAATGCATGCATAACATAGACAATGATTCACGCAGATGTGGTCGAATACACATGCTTGTGCACAAACAAGCATACATAGACATGTACACTTAGATACACACCAACATTCAACCACATTCTCACATATGCACACACATGCATGCTCACGTACCCTTGGACAAACACCTACACATGCAAAACCACCTACACACAAAAATTCACAAACACATGCACATGTAGACATATGTGCACAAAAACACACACACACACATACTTGCACACACACATACACAAGCACACGGATAGACAACTACAAATGCACATGCACTTGCCAATACAAGTGCACCCTTACACACTAGCATGCACACACCTATATGCACACACGCAACCACACACACACATACACGCACATACATGCACAAAACAATACACTCACAATTAATAACACACACATGCACTCTTGCACTCACTCGAACACATGCACACAAGCACATTCATGCATGCACACATATGTACACACACACTTTCACATGTATACACACACAAGAACACCCACTTACACACACATGAACACATGTAAACACACACAACACATGCACATACATACACTTCTACAATTGTATAGACACATAAATAGTCACACACACATACACACATATATGCACCCATACATATAGAGACAAATGTGCTCGCACATACACACACACATGAACACACTTCTTTGCACACTCAGACATCATACACATATAGATGTTCCAACACATGCATACAAAAGAACACATGTGTACACAAATACACACAAATGCGAACACACATACACATGTACACACATGCAAACATGAATACATGCACGTACAAACAAATATGCACATATACACATAGACATACACCCACACATTTACATTCATGTGCACAAGCTGTCGAAGAACATGCATAAACATGCACATACATCTTGCAAAGGTACACATATATGCTCACACATAGGTTCACACACAAGCACACACATGCAAACATACACTTATGGATACATGTACATAGACATACACATATTCATCTCACACAAACATGCTGATACACATGCAAACACATCTAGAATCTTCCATACAAGTACACACATGCACTCAGACCTACTTAGACACCAAAACAAACAAACACACATATGCACATGCACACAAACTCACACATGCACACACACTTACATGCATGCTCAAACATATATACAAACATGTTTGCACACATGCACACAAACATGGATGTTTGCACACACAAATACAAACACACACAAACACATGCAGGCACATGCACTAGAACACAAACACATGCACATAAACACACATACACATATGCACACACACATATATATAATTACTCAGACATACACACACTCACATGCACTAACACTCCCTAAGGCATGCATACAAACATGCACACACACACACACACACAAACATGGAAACATGCACGCCCTTACACAAGTACATAGACATGCACACTCACGCATGCATTGAAAAACACACACATGAACACACTTACACACACCCACATCTACACACATATGCACAATCACGCATGAACACAAACTCAAATACACACATACATGCATTCACATCCAAACAAACATAAACACACACAAACATACATGCATGCACACAAACACAAACCCAAGCTCTCAATCATACAGATGTACCTACACACATATACATGTAAATAAAAACAAATGCATATGCCTACACATATACACAAATAAGCACACACACACACTTACAGATGCACATGCATGAATGTGTGCACATATGTACACAGATGCACACAAACACATACACCCACACACAACTACACAAATGTACACTTGCACACACATAAACAAACACGCATGCACACTCTAGCATACAAACATACACAGACACATACATGCACATGCACAAACATGCACACATGCAAAAATAAGAACATGCACATGCGCACATATACACACACGCACATATGCACACACATGCCCAAACACCATACAAATGCATGTACACATGCATGCACACATGCACATGCACATGCCAACATAGATGCATGCATGCACACATGCACACACACAAATACACACACATGCACCCACATGCACCTACATGCACACATACATGGACACACATGTACATATAAGAAAATACATAATGCCATGCACATACAAACAAAAGAACAACCATGCATACATGCATATAGATACAAATAGGCACAAGTACTTATGCATGCACAAACATGCTCTCACAAATACATAGACAAATACACACACACACACACACGTACACATACATATGCACCTACAAACACACATGTGTGGGCACACACTTACACATAAGAACACATGGGTACACACATGCACAATCATGCATGCAAACACATACACAAATAAGTATATATACACCCACCCACACATAAACACACCCATGCACTCACCCACACAAACATGTGCATGCTTGCACACATATAGACTCACACACACTCACACATGTACAGCAACACACCCATCCCCCTCTCCCCACACACAAACCTGAGTACATGCAGTTACATACATACCACAAAAACCTATACACACACACATACTCATGTAAGCACACAAGTAATGCTTGTGAACACACACACACACACACACACACACACACACACACATATATATATATATATATATATATATATATATATAGATAGACATGCACATGTATAACCACACATGCACACATGCATAAACATTCACGCACACATACGTACTCACATGCACATAATAATACACATGCATACACACACACACACGTGCATGTACACGCACATAGAAGTACACACATATTAACTTGGGCACACACACATCCACGAACATGAAAACAAATACCCACACACACATATGCAAATGCATGCACACATGCACATTAATGTATTCACACACATACATGCACACATACACACACACACAAGTACTCACACATACACGGACCTACAAACACATGCACACACAAACGCACATGTAAACACACATGGACAAACATAAGGACATGGATGCACATATCTACATGAACACACAAATAAAAACACACACAAAAACATGCATTATACATGCACGCACACACAAACATGTGCCCACGTAAGTGCACACACACACATACACACTCCTATAGGCATACTCACACACATACATGAAAACATGTACAAACACACACAAATAGACACATACATGCAAGCACACACACTACTATACACACAGAAGCACATATGCAAGCACAAGTATAGGCACACACACAAATGCACTCATATTTGCACACACATGTACACACAAGTATACATACCCACACACACTAAGGCAAGCACATAAATACCTTACACCCACATATGCAAGCACATATGCACACACACACACATGAACATACACACTCACAAACACCCACACACACACATTCACACTCACTCCTACACAAAACAAAAAACCACACACATACTCAGATGCACATGCACACATAGTCATAAGCATATATGCATGCACACACAACCCCAAACGTAGAAGCACATAGACATATCGAGACATGCACATGCACACACACACACACACAAGTAGATACACATCCATGAACTCACACATGTATATGCCAATGCACGCACATAGAAATGCACATATGCACGTATACAAACACACTGACATGAACTCACACAGCACACACACAGACATGCACTCGCATACATGCATGTACATGCATGCATGAACACATGTACCTACACGCACGCACACACACACACAAACGTAAGAACTTATAGATACGCATGTACACAAACATTCACATATGTATGCACATTTCCATACACCCATGCAAACACACTTACACACATTCAAACATGTACACACACGCACCTGTACCAACATGCACACTTACAGAAATATTCACCACATGCGACCACACGCACACATACAAGGACACATATGCACACATGTTTGCATACACATAGGCACACACACGAAAGTATGCACAAATAGACCACCAACCACAAACATGCACACATATACATAAGCACACACACATGCAAAAATATGCTTTGACAAACACATGCACATGCAAAGACACATGTAGCACACAGGCATAGACACAAATACACATGCATGCACACACAAATATATTCACACATGTGCATGTGCATGCACACACACATGCACACAAACAAATGCACACCCACACACATGTACACACATAGCACACACTCACACCAACACCCACACTGCACATTCATACACTCACACATGTGAACATGAACACACACATAGACTCACTAACATAAGAAAACACATAGATAAACACAAACACGACACACACAAAAGAACAAACACATGCTCACGCCAACTCACACACACACACAAATACACGTGCATACACATTCACACGCATACATGCATACACACACACACACGTGTGCACAAACACACAAACACACACATGCACATGCACACACGAGCACACTCACAAGCACATATACGCATGCACATATACACACACACATCGAAGCATGGATGCTCACATAGAGATGCACCAAAGCACACACACACATGCACATACACATACACGTATGCACACATATGTACATACAAGCACACACACACATGCATGCATACACTTCCACATACAAACATTTGCATGTGTACAAATAAAAATAAGTGCACATACACACACCAGCACAAACATACCCACACACCTAAACATGCATATGCATCAATGCACTATCCCACACAAACATATGCATTCGTGCACACAACAAACATGCACACCAGCTTGCATACACCCCCCAATCCACAAACACGCACATGAACATGCACGCACATGCACACCACACAAATCTAGATACACACACACACATACACATGAATGCAAACTAACACATACTCATACATACATACATGGGCACAACCACACATAAACGTGGGTACACATGCATACACACACACCCATACACACATACTTTCACACATGTACAAACATAAGAAAATGCAAGCAGATGCATAAACACACACACTCATGCACACATACAATTACATAGAAACATATATACACATGCTTGTGCACACACATGCAGGCATGCACACTTACTCATACCCATAGCTGCATTCATAACAATAAACACATGCAGGCATTACATACAAACATGTCGACACACCCACCGAAGTGCACACACAAACATACTCACATAAACACACACACAACCACATGCACACATGTATACACATACACACCTACACACACAAAAACAAATACACCCATACACACACGTGCACACACACACACATAAGCACACACACACACACAAACACATGCACATTCACTCACACACACACAAACATGCGGTGCACGTAAACTTGCACACATGTTCATGCAAAAGGATAAGCACACACATATGCACAAGCTTATTCAAATAAAAATACACACACATGCATGGAAGCATATGTATAGGAACACATATGTAGACACTAACACATGCAAACACATAGACAAGGACACATCCACACGTGTGCTCACACGCATAGGCGCAAACATGCTCAGATGCACAAATGTAGACGAACGCATGCACACATACACACATGACCATGAACATACAAGAATTAATATAAACACATGCACGCACATACTCGTGCACACACATATAAGTGCAAGCATGCATATAAACACATGCAAATGCTAACTCATACACATACTTGCACACAAACATGCATTCATATATGCACACTCCCCCACACACACACACAACATATACATGCATTCACATGCATGCACACACACATATGCAAACATGCATGCATGCACAAATGCATGTGTGTGCTTACACACATGCACACATACATATGCAATCACACACATGCACATACAGACATGCACATATGCATATAGACATATACACACATAGAAACACACATGTACACAAATGCAGATACATACATACATAAACATAGACACACACATGCACACAAATGCATGCACACACACATTCATGCAGATACAGACACGTGCACACAAACACAAAGATTATCACAAACACACACATGCCCACAAGCAACAACACACAATCATGCATACATATACACATGTTCAAACATGTGTGTGCATCCATGCACAAGCACATAATACCAACACACAAACATACAAATGCACATGTACATGCACAAGCACACATGTGCACAAACACACTCACATATGCACACACATGATGATACACATGCATACCTAAGCACAGACATGCAAATGCATACACACACACATGCACGTGCATGCATGCACACCCAATTGCATATATGCATGCACACAAGCATGTACACACAATCATGCACACACATACACACATATGCACACACACACACACTTCATCGCACACAAACACACACCCACATACATCCACACACAAATGCATGAGCATACTCACAAAGGCACAAGTTAACAAATACACACAAACACACACATGAATGCACACCCACGCATACACACACATGCATACAAAGACATGCATGCACACACTAAGACACATGAACACACACGTAAATGCACTCACACACACAAACATGTGCAAGCACACAAAGATAAATGCATACACAAACACACAAATGCATGCATATACACATGTATGCATACACACACTTGCATAGACACATTCACACATGCATGTACTCATGTATACACACATAGGCACATACACATACTCATACACACACACCCACACACAAGCATACACACATGTACACACGCTTGCACACACATGCATGTACATGCACATGCACATAAACACACACACACACACACCTACAAAAACACACACATACTCATGCACACACACATACAAAGCCACATATATGCTCACTTATATGCACATATGCATAAATACATACACATGCATGCACACACATGCCTACAAAAATGCACATGCGCATGCATACATACACAAGCACACCCACACACACAAATATGTATTCATGCATGTGCATGATCACACATACACATGCATAGGAATGATGCACACATATACCTCTATAAACTGTAACAAATAAACACACACACATTAACTTGCACAAAACTTCACCCTTGCACATATGCATGCACACACACGCACATTTACACACACATGCTTGTGCACACACACGTGCACATGCCCACGCGCACATATACACACTCATGTTCACTCATATTTAGACATGCACACACACACACATACATACATATACTAGTACAAAAACATGTACACACACAAGCACACATGTATGCACACACACATTAACATAAAGGCACACACATGTTAATATATGCATATACACACACACTTACACTCACACACATAGAAACGAACACAAACATGAAAATACATAAATGCATCCACTCACACCAATGTGCCAGAGTGGTTACCCACACATGCATTCATATGCACACATACACGTGCACACCCACAAACACTCACATACACCCACACATGTGGACACAAAAATGCAAGACACCAAGACATACACACACATGTTCTTGCATGCACATGTACATACACACGAACACACACATACATAGCAAAGCACATACACACATGTACACACTTGCATGCATACACACAGACCCCCACATACACACTCACATATATGCTCATACACACACGCACATACATGAAACATACACACACTTACAAACTTAGACATACTTTCATGTGTATGCAGACGAACACTCAAAAGTACACACATGTATGTACACAACAACACACATGAATGCACACACACACACACAAAAAAAAAAGTATATGCACAACAACTTGCATGCAACCAGACACAAAAGAACATAGGCACAAATGCATAGACATACACACAGACACTTGCATACACACATATGCATACTTGCACACATAAAATGCACACACACACATGTGTGCATACACAAAGGCACAGGATCACTCACAAATACACACACGTAAATGCAATTGCACCTATACACACACACATGAATGGAAGGAAACACACCCACACATGCACACTCATGCATACGTACAAGCACAAATTTATACATGCAAACATACACACATGCCCACACCCACATACAACCACACACATGCATATACACACACATGCACATGCACACACCCACACATACCCATACACAAACACACAATCACACACATAGAACACAAGCACTCACACACACATGCACTCACATGGATAGACAAGTAGAAGTGTAGATGCATGCACAAATACATGCACAGACTCATGTAATTGCATGCACCTACATGCACACACATGTATGCAAACACACAACCACACACATGTATGCATGCACATAGACATGCACACACACATAGACAAATACACACAAACTAACTCATGCATGCATAGAAACACATGCACCTATGCAAGTAAAAGAACATAAGCGCATCTACACACACGTGTGTGTACGTACATGCTTACACACAAACACACACACATACAATCATAACACAAAGACATGCACACACACCTTCGAACAAATACACACAAACATAGGCACACTCACACACCCATGCACGGACACACATACACACCGATGCACACACACAGGCACAAATATGCACATAAGTACACACACATTCAAACATACAGCTTGAACATGTAGACACACATATGTACACTCATACACACATATGCAAAAGAACATAAACACCTACAAACTCAAAAAAATACACACGTACACACACATATACACACAAATGTGTGCACATATTAAAATGCACAAACACATGCACACGCATACTTGCACAAACATGCACAAAAATACACACTATGTAGGCACACACCTACAGATGCACACATTCATGCACACACCTACAGATGCACACATAAACACTCACACACCTACTACATGAACACTTAAGAACATGCAAGGAACAACTCACACACACATGCATGTGTATGCATATACATACATATGCATGCACATACACACATACCTAAAGGCATACACACATGGACACACACATGAAGACAAACATTTCTCCACATACACACACATGCATACACATTCACAAGCACACACCTGCGAACCCAAACACACGTACCCACACATACAAAGATACACATGCATGCATATATGCACATGCCTACAAACACACACAAAAATACATACACATGTGTGTGTGCAATAGCATGCATTTGCATGCACTCACACACTCACACATACACAAACACACACATGCACACACATGAGAACAATCACACATATGAAACCAAACACACAAGCACACATGCACATTTGCACAAATGTTCACAACACACACAACCCACACATATGCACATGCATGCATGCATAACACAAACAAATTTGAAGACATATGTACTTCCACACGCATGCACACTCACAAAAATGAACAAATACAAGCATGTACACATGCACACACATGCATACATAACTGCACATGCACATGCACAAATACACACATGCATATGCACTCATACAAATGCACACCTACACAAATAGCCACACACTTGAGCACACACATGCACAAAAGAGTGAATGCAAAAATGCTCACATGCATGCACCATGCACCTGTACAGGCATAGATGTACACATGCACATGCACACACACAAACACCCACTCACATTAAACCACACAAGCTTGCACACACACATGCACACATATACACACACATGCACACACTTGTACATACATACTCATATGCACAAACACATGCACACACACACATACACACAAATACACACATGCACACATGCACACATAAAACACAATCACTCACACATGCACATGAATGGGCACACACAAATGTTGATGCACAAGCAAACACATGCATACTCATACAATCACACACACATGGACGCATGCACACAACCACACAAGCACTTCTATACATTTAGAGACACATGCACATAAACAAACACACACATGCATGGGAACACATGTATTTTTGCATGCAAATAAACGCATGCATAGCTATACACACGTGCATGCATGCACAAGCAAACAAATAAAAATACACAACGAACAAGAAGACACTTGCACACATACATTTGCGCACACACCCACGAAAACATGCTTCCACTCAAGTACATACATAATCACACATGCATTGACACACACTTACACACATTCATAAATGTGTGCATGGATACAAAGACACATATACACATGCATGCAAACACAAGCATAGGCATGTACACACAAGCACACATGGATGCACACATACACAAACATGTACACACACTCATGCATGCATACATGCACACACTTATGCACACACATGAACACACACACACCTGCTCATATGCATACCCATGCACAAACATATGAACATGCACACATATTCACACAACATGCATGCACAAATGTGGACACAAACACACACTGGTGCATAAGCATAGCATATAGATGCACTTCTGTAAATAGATGTGCACACACACACACACATGGGTACACGAGCACATGCTGACACACACATTCATACTTTCACAAACAAACATATGTATGCACATGCACACACATGCACATGTGCACACACACAGGGATACATTCATCTATAGACATATGTACACACCCATGCATGAACACATACACACGCATGCAAGCACAAAAACGCATAAGTGAACATGCACACCCAAATGAACACACACGCATACCCAAATACACACATGTGCATGTAGTTAAACACACAAGCATGTACACACATACACCCACATATACATACACACACACACCCACACACTCAAACATGCACACATTTTTTCATGAGCACACATATTCACACATGTATAGACATGCACACACATACCCACACACACATGTACATACATACTTGTTACATATGAAAACACAAACAAACCCACACATACCCGTACCCACATACACATGCATTCACACAACATCGACATATGCACATATACACACACATTCACACAAGCATGTACACAACTGCACATATATTTTGTGCACACACATGCACACACACACATGCCCTCACACACAAGCAAATACATGAACATACCTCTCACATAAGAAAACACTTGCACACGTACATGTACACACACATGCATGCATGTAAAAACATAAACACAAACACAAACTCACCCAAATGTACACTAACACATAGAGCATGCACACATGCACACTCACACAAACACATGCAAATGTAGTCACACACAAACATAAACACATGTAGCCACACACACACATTAATGCATAAGAACATCATAGAGAAGCACAACTACAAAATAATGTGCCCACACACACACGTACGCATGCAAGTGTTGACGCACACATTCATACTTACACAAAAAAAATATGCATGCACATGCACATGTACGCATGTACACACATAGGGATACACTCATCTATAGACATATGTACACACCCATGCATGCACAAATTTACATGAGCGAACATGCACGTCCACACTAACACACACACACACTCAAATACACACATGTGCATGTAGTTAGACACAAATGCGTGCACACACACACACACACACCCACACACTCAAACATGCACACATGTGTTCATGTGCACACATATTCGCACATGTATGAACATGCACACACACACACACTTACAAACACACATGTCCACACACACATGCACAAACATTCTTGTTACATATGAAAACACATACAAACCCACACACGCCCATATACACATACATTCACACAACATAGATACATGCACACATACATACACACGCACACATTCACACATGCACATACACAACCACACATACATGTTGTGCAAACACATGCACATGCACACATACATGCGTTCACACACACAAATATGCATGCACACACCACTCACACAAGAATATGCTTACACACGTACATGTACACACACATGCATACATGAAAAAAACAAACACATACACAAACACATATGCACATATACTAACCCACACAACATGCACACATGCACACACACAAACACATGCACAAGTAGTGACACACACACACTGGTGCATAAGCACATCATATAGATGCACACTTACAAAAAAATGTGTGCACACACACACACACCTACACATGCACATATTGACACACACATTCATAATTACATGCACAAACATATACATGCAGAAGTGCACATATGCACACAAGCACACACACAGGGATACACTCATGTATAGACATATGTACACACCCATGCAACATACATACACATTCATGCATGCACACACACAAGAGTGAACATGCACACCCACACTAACACACACACACAGCAAACTATACACATGTGCATGTAGTTAGACACACATACATGCACACACACACACACACATGTACACATAGATGTAAACACCCACACACTCAAACATGCACACATTTGTGCATGTGCACACATATTCACACACGTATGAACATGCACATGCACATAGTTACTAACCTACACACACATGCACATACATGCTTATTGTATATGAAAACACACACAAACCTACACACACAAACCCACATACACATGCATTCACACAATTCTGACATATGCACACACACACACACACACATGCTCACACATGCACAAACACAACCACACATACATTTTGTGCACACAAATGCACACACATACATGCACTCATACACACACATTTGCATGCACACACCACTCAAATAAGAACATGCTTGCACACGTACACACACATGCACACATGAAACATGTATAGATACTCATGTATGCATACATGCACATACTTTTGCACACATGTGAACACACACACACATGCTCATATGCATATCCAATAACAAACATATGCACGTGCCCACATATTCACTTATTCACACAATGTATAGGCACACATATTGACACACACACACACACTAGTGCATAAGCACAACATACAGACATACCTACAAACACATGTGTGCGTGTACACACATACATATGTACACATACACATGTTGACAGCACATTCATACTTACATGGACAAACATTTGCATGGACATGCACACACATGCAAATGTGCACACACATGGGGATACACTCATGTATAGACCCATGCATGCACACACACATGCACACATGCACACACACGCATGAGTGAACATGCACACCCATACGAGCACACACACACACACATATACACACCCAAATACACACATGTTTGTGCAGTTAAACACATATGCATAGACACACATGCATGCACACACACACACACATCCATACATGCACAAACACACACACACACACACACTTAAACATGCACACATATTCACACATGTATGAACATTTACACATCTTCACACATGTATGAACATGTACACACACACTTACAAACACACTTGTGCACACACTCACATGTACAAACATGCTTGTTACATATGAAAACACACACAAACCCACACACTTAAATATGCTTGTTACATTCGTATATATATGTGTGTGCATTCATGTGTATAATTGTGCATGTGTGCAAGCACATGTTCTTGTGTATGCAAGCATGCATGTTCTTGTGTTTCGGCATGTTTGTGTGCATGTATGTGGTTGTGTGTGTGTGTGCATGCATGTGTGTGTGTGCTTGCATGTGTGTACTTGTGTGTGCGTGCATGTCAATGTAGTGGTTATGTTTGTAAGGACATGTGGCTGTGCTTTCTTGTAAATGTGTGTGCCTATGCATGTGATTGTTTGTGTGTGTGCATGTGTGTGCATGGGTACTCATGTGTGTGTGTAGTTGCATAAGTGCACATTTTTGTGTGTTTACACCTATGGACATGTGTATGTGTTCATGTGCATATGCTTGTGTGTGTACTTTCTTGCATGTATGTGTGTGTGGTTTTGTATTTATTTGAGTTTGTGTAAATGTGTATAGTGTCTGTGCTTATGTGTGTTAATGTGTATGTGTGTGTGGTCTATTGTGTGTATGTGAGTGTGCATGTGCATGTGTTCACATCTATGCACGTATGCGTGTGTAAGTGGGTGTGTGTTTGCAAGCCTACGTGTGTAAGATTGTGCATGGTTTTGTTGGTGTGTGTGTGCATGTGTGTGGATATGTGCTCGTGTGCATGTGTGTATGCATATGCAAGTGCGTGTACTCATTTGTGTGTAGGAATGCTTATGCATGCTTGTCTTCTTGTGTGCTCTCATGTCTTTGTGTGCATGTGCAGATACATGTCTACATGTGTATGTCTGTGTGTGGGTTTATGTGTGTGCATTATTGTGTGTGTATTTGCGTGTGTGTGTGTGTATGTGAGTGTATGGGTGTGACATGTTTGTAAGTTAGCGTGTGCATAGATGTGTGTACATGTGCACACATGTGTATGTGTATGTTTTTGCATGTGTGGTTGTGTGCATGCGTAGGGGTGTGTGTGTGTGTGTGCGCATGTGTGTGTGTGTGTGAATGGTTGTTAATGTGTGTAGGTGTGTGTGCATGTGTATGTACATTTGTACATGCTTGTGTGTATGTGTGTATGTGTGTGTGTGCATTTATGTGCATGGTGTTTGTGCATGTAAGCATGTCTAGGTTAATGCATGTGGGTGTGTGCAAAAGTGAGTGCTTGCATGCTTATATTTCTATCTATGTGTGTGTTAATGTGCTTTGTTTCTTGTGTGTGTTAGTAAGTGTGTTTTCCTTTGTCCATGTGTGTATGTTTATGTGCACATTCCTATGGGTACACATGTCAGTGTATGAGTGTGTATGCATGTTTATGCATGAGTGTGTTCATGTGCTTCATCTACATGCATGTACACTTTTGTGTGTTTGAGTGCATGTGTCTATGTGTGCATGTGTATGTATGACTGTGTACAAGTGTGTGTCTACATATGAGTGTGTGTGCATGAGTGTGATTATGTGTTCACATGCATGTGTGAACATAGGTATTCCTATGTGTATTTGTATGTATGCATGTGTGTGCACATGTGTCTTCATCATTGTGCTCATGTGTGCACATTTTTGTGTATGTGTACATGAGATTAAGAATACAAATATTTATGTGTCTATATTTGTTTAGAGGTAAGTGTGTGTGTGTGTGTGTGTGCATGTTTTTGTTCGTACATGCATGTGTATGTATGTGTGTTTATTTATGTGTGCTTGTGTGTAGCTTTCTACATGTGTGCTTGTTTGTGTGCATGTTTGAAGGTGTGTATGTGTGTACATGTGCACGAGTGTGTTTGCATGTCTGCAATGTGTGTGTGTATGCATGTATGCAAGCATGCAAATGTTTTCATTCACGTGCTTACTTGTATGTGCTTATTTATGTGTTGTGCATGATTTGTGAGAATGTTTGCATGTGTGCATGTGTGTGCATGTGGACATGTAATTATGTGTGTATGCATGCATTCATGTGTGTTTGCATATATTCTTGTGTGTCTTTATGTGCATGTATGTTCTTGTGTGTGTGTGTTTACACATACACTTGTGTGCGTCTGAGTGTGGGTGCATGTTTATGTGAGTGTATGTGTGTGTGTGTCTGAGTACAAGTGCATGTTTAAGTGCATATGTGAGTTTATGTGAATGTGTACGTAACTCCATGTGCATGTGCATATGGGTGCGAGAGGTGTGTTTGTTGGTGTGTGTGTGTGTGTACGTGTTTGTGCGCTTGTGTTCATGGGTACATATGCTTGTGTGTGCATGGCTTTGAGTGCATGCATGCATGCAAGTTTATGTGGACACGTTTGTGCTTGTGCATGTGTGAATGTGCATGTGTGCATGCATGTGTGTGTGTATATTTGAGCATGAGTGTGTGCATGCATGTGTGTATATTTGAGTATGTTTGTGCGTGTGAGTGCTTGTGCATGTGTGCGCGCGTGTGCATGTGTCTATATCAGTTTGTGTGCGCGCGTGTGCATGTATTTATCTTAGTGCATGTATGTGAATGATGGTCTGTTTTTCAGTGTGTGCATACATATGAGTGAGTGTGTGTCTACGCACATATGCACATGTGCACTTTCATGCACGTTTGTTTGTAAATGCATGTGCATGTGTTTGCATTTGTTTGTATGATGTTGTGAGTTCATGTGGGTGTGCATCACATTTGTGTGTGTGCATATTGATGTGTGTGTGTGTGTCAACATGTGTGCATGTGTCCAAGCATGTGTGTGTGTGTATATGAGTGCATGTCATTATGTGTGCATGTGTGTACCTATGCATGGTTGTGTGTGTGCTTGCATATGTGTATGTGTGTGTGCTCCTGTGAGCATGTTTGAATGTGTATACAAGTGTATGTTTTTGCGCAGGCATTTATGTGCATGTGTTTGTATGTGTATGTGAATGTTTGTCTATATATATGTGTTTATGTGTCTAGGAGTGTGCATGTGTACATGTGTGTATACTTGCATATGCATGCACGTGTGTGCATGTGAGTGTGTGTCTATATGCTTATGCACATCCATGCATGATTGTAGGTTTGTGTGTGCATACATGTCAATGTCTATGCTTTGCATTGGTTCATGTCTGTGTGTGCCTATGTGTGTGCGTATGTGTGAGATCATGTGTGTTTTTGCATCTATACCTATATGCATGTGTTTATGCATGCATATATGTATGTATGTATATATGTTTGTGAGTGCATATGTGTTTGTGTACATGCATGTGTGTGTGTGGTTGTGTTGGTCGTTTGTGCAGGTTTACGTGCATTTCTATATTTGCATGGGTGTTTGTACATGTGTGCTTGTGTTTGTGTGTGTACAAATACATTTATGTCCATTTCTATTAATGTTTCAATGTGTGCATGTGCATATATGTGTGGTATATTTTTGTTATTACATGTGTCTTTATGTGTGTTTTTGATATGGGTGTGGGTCTATGTGTGTGCATGAGTGTGTGTGCAAGAACACATATGTTTTTCTATATGAATGCATGCATGTGCATATTTGCATATGAATGTGTGTGAATGTTTGGGTGCATGTGTGCATGCACATGTGTTGATGTGCATTTTTTTATGTGTGCATGCTTGGCCATGTGTATGGATGCGTGTATCTAGATGTCTATGTATATGCAAGTCTATGAGCCTATATGTATGTGTTCTTGTACATTTGAGTGTGTGTGCATGTGTGTGTGTGTGTGTACTTGTGCTTGTGCATGTTTGTGTATTTGTGTACATCTGCATGTCTGTGTGTGGGAGTGCATGTGCATGAATGTTCTTTTGTGTGTTAGTGTAGCTATATGCTTGTGTGTATATGTGTGTCTGTGTGTACGTGTGCATATGTGCATGCATGTGTGGTTAAGTGTGTGTGTGTGCTCACATCAGTATATATGTGTCTATGCAAGGGTGGGTATTTGTGCTTGTTTATCAATGTATGTGTGTATGTGTGTATGTGTATGTTGTTGTGTGAGTGTGTGCATGTGAGTGCACATGCATGTGTTTGTGTGCATTTGTGTTTGTGTGTGTATGTGTTCCTGTGTGTGTGGATGCATGCAAGTGTTTCTTTATGTGTGCATGTATATGTGTTTACATGTGTACTTGCATGTGGATGTGTGTATGAATAAGATTGTTTGTGTTTGTGTGCAAGTGTTTGTGTGAGTGCACTTGCAAGTTTATTTTTGCATGTGTGTGCACAATGTTTTGCATGTGTAGGTGTGTACATGGGTGAGTCTATATGGGTGTAGATGTGTGTGTCTATGTACGTGTGTGCATGTGTGTTCTTGGGTGTGTACGTGTGGGTTCGTGCATGTGCGTGCAATCATGTGTCTTAGTGGGTTGGTGTGTGCATGTGTGCATGTGTTTGTGTGTGTGTGCATGTGTACATGTGTGTCATCATCTACATGTACATGTGAGCATGTGTGTGTGTGTGCTTGTATGTGTTTATGTGTGTGCCTATATGTAGGCATGTGTGTCAATGTGCATGTTGTGCTTGCATGTGTTCATATTTTTACATGTTTGCATGTGTGGGTGTGTTTATTTGTGTGTGTGCATGTGCATGTATGTTTGTACATACATTTGCATGTGTCTATATGTGTATATGTGTGTGTGAGCATGTGTGCACGTGTACATGCACGAGTGTGGGTGCATGTGCACAGGTGTTCAACTGAGAACACATTATGAGTTGCGAGTGTGTGCTTGTGTGTGCCCAAGTGTGTATGTGTGTGCTTGCATACGTGTGTGTGCAACTGTGCATGTGTGTGAGTGTGTGTGTGCATGCATGTGTTTGTAAAAATATGTGTATGTGTCTGTTGGCTTGCATGTGTTTGTATATGCATTTGCATGTCTATATGTCCATGTGTTTTTGTTCAAGGGTTTCTGTCATTGTGTCTACATGCGTGTGCATGTGTGTGTCTATGCTTTAGTTTATGTGCATATGGGTGTGTGCATGTTTAAAGATATGTATGGTTGTGTGCATGTATTTGTGAATGCACATGTATGAGTGTGCTTTTGTAAGTGTGGGTGCATGCATGAGTGCATGTATGCATGCACTCATATGCATGAGTCCATGTCTATGTGTTTGTACATTTGTTTTGGAGTTAGTGTGTGCTTGTGTAGTGCTTGTGCATGCACTTGTGCATGCATTTTTTCATGTGTGCACGTGTTTATTTGTGGGTGTACCTATGAACAAGTGTGCATGTGTACACATATTTGTGTGTGTGTGTGAATGCGTGTCTATGTGTACACGCTCATGTATGTGTGTGTTTGTATGTGTTGCTTATGTGTGTATGCATGTGTGCACATGTATGTGTGTATATATGTGTGTGTTTGCTTATGTGTGTCTTTGCATGTGTGTACTTGTGCAAGTGTGTGTGTACCTATGCGAGTATGTGCGTGATGGAGTTTGTCTGTTGTGTATTTGTATGTGTGTGCATGGCATGTGTGTGTGTGTGCATGTGCGTGTGCATGGGGGGTGCAAATGTGCATGTGTTAGTATGTTCACATGTATAATTTCATGTGTATGTGTGTGTGTCTACATGAGTGGTTGTGTGAATGCTTGTACATGTGCATGTGTTAGTGTGAGTGTGCATGTGTGTGTATGTGTATGTGCACATGTTGATGCATGTGTGTATTTTGTGCTTGTGTGTGTGTGTATTCTTGTGTGCATTCATGTGTGTGCGTGCTTATGTATTTAAGTGTGTGCATGTGTGAGCCTATGTGCAGATGTGTATGTGCATGTGTGCATCAGTTATTGCAGGTTTGTGTGTGTTTATGCATGAGTGTGCATCTGTGTATGCATTTATGTGATGTGTATGTCTACATCCATATGCACGCATTTGTGAATACCTATGTGAGAGTGTAAGTGAATGTGTCTATGTGTGTGCATGCGTTTGAGCGTGTGTTTGTTCATGTGCATTTACATGGTATGTTCATACTTATGCATGGGTATATATGCATTTGTGTGTGTGTGAGTTTGTGCATAAGTGCACATGTACATGTCTGTCTGTGCGTATGCATGGGTGTGCATGCGATTACATGTGTGAGTGCTTATGTGTCCACATGTGTCTATTTTTTGTGTGTGCCTATGCACTTCAATATTTGTGTTGCATGTGTTGGCATGCTTGTTAATTCTTGTGTGCATGTGTCTAAATTTGTGTGTTTATGTAAGTGTTTTAATTTGCATGTGTTCATGTGTGCATGTGCATAAGTGTTTGTGTGTTTCCATGCATGTGCTTGAATGGGTGTGTGTAGGAGTGTCAGTGCAAATACATGGACACATAGACATGCAAATGCATATGCAAACACATGCAAGCCAATAGACACATACACATATATGCACACACACATGCATGCACACACCCACTCACACACATGCACACTTGCACACACACGTATGCAAACACACACACACACACTTGGGCACACACTTGCACACACTCGCAACTCATAACGTGTTCTCACACGAACACTTGTGCACATGCACCCACACTAGTGCATGTACATGTGCACACATGCTCACACACACACATATACACATATAGACACATGCAAATGCATGTGTGTGTTGATTCATGCAGTGTGCTTGTGTACATGCATTTGTGTGTGTGTGTGTAGGTGTCTATGTGTGTGCATGTGCATGTGTTCATGCGTGTGTGTGTATGTGTGTATGTGTTTTGTGTGTGTGCACCCATGTGAGTGGGTGCATGTGTGTGTGTGTGTGTTTGAGTATGTGTGTATATGCACATACACGTGTTTGGGGTTGTGTGTGTGAGAGCTAACATGTGCATGTGTGTGTGTGTGTGCTTTTGGGAGTGTGTGAGTGTGTGTGCATGGGAGTGTGTGCATGTGTTCTTGTGTTCTTGTATGTGTGTTTGCATGTGTGCTTGTGTATGTGAGTGTGTGTTTTCTTGTGGGTGTGTGTTTATACATGTGAGTGTGTTCTATTGCATGTGCTTTGCATACTTTTATGTGTGTGTGTGTGTCTGTTTGATGTATATGAGTGTGTGTGGGAAGGGGGGTTTGTGTGTATGCATGTGGAGATGCGTGCATATTTGTTAGTATGTATGTGTGTGTTCAAGTATGCATATATGTTAATGTGTAAATGCATATGCATGTGGGTGCATCTTCCTATGCATTGGTGTGTGTTATTATTTGTGTGTGCATGTGTGTGTGTGTGTGTGTGAGTGCATGTGTGAATGTGTGTGTGTGTGTGCATGTTTGTATTTATTCCTATGATTGTTCTTTTGTGTTTACATGTGCTTACATGGATGTTCATGGGTGTGTGTACGTGTGCATGTGTGTATGTGTTTGTGTGTGAGTCCATGTGTGTGTGTGTGTGGGTGCAGGTGCATGTGTGTGTATTTATGAGTATGCATGTTTGAGTCTGAGTGTGTCCATGTGTGTGTGCATGTGTGGGTGTGTCAGTGTATGCACATGTGCATGTGTGCAAACATGTGGACAATTTATACATATGTATGTGTTTTTTCATGTATGCATGTGTGTGCATGTTCATCTATGCTTATGTAAGTTTGAGTGCATGTTAGAGCATGTATGTGTGTATTGGATCTTGTATGAGTATGTGGATGAATGTATGTGTATGCATACATGCATTTGTGTGCATGCATGCACATCTATGTGATTGTGTATGTGTGTGCTTGTGCATCATTGTGCGTGTTTATGTGTTGGGGTTGTGCATGTGGGTGTGTGTGTATGCATGTGTGTGTGTATTCATGCATGTACCACACGAGTGTGTGGACATGTACATTTGTGTATGTTCTTATGTGTGGATGTGTGTATGTGAGTATGTGTGTTTATGTGTACATGCATGCATGTGCATGTGCACACAAGCACATGTAATTGTGTGTGGTTGTGCACATATGTGTGTCTTCGTGTATGTAGTTGTGTCTATGCGTGTGCATGTGTGCATGTTTGTGCATGTGCATATGTGTACATGTGTTTGTGCTCATGTGCTTGTATGTGTGTTAGTGTGTACATGTATCTGTTTATGTTAGTGTCTACATGGTTGTGCATGTTTGTGTGTGTGTATATGTATTTGTATGCATGTGTGAATGTGTGTGTTCTTAATTTTTTGTGTACATGCATGTGAAAATGTGTTTGTGTGTGTGTGTATGTTTGAGTGAGTGTGCATGTGTTTGTGTGTGCATATGTACGTATCTGTTTGTTTGTGTGCATGTGTGGATGTCTTCGTGTGCTTACGCAAGTGCGTGTACCTGTGTGTTCATGCACATGTGTATGAAAGTGATTCATTTTTCTATGTGCGTGTGTGTTCTTACACTTGCATTTGTGTATGTGTGTGTGCACATACATTTGTGTATGTGTGCATGTGCGGCTATGTGTGTGCGTGTGTGTCTATGTGTATGTGTGTCTATGTACATGTCTATGTGTGTTTATAAGAATGTGTAAGGATGTGTGTGAATGTGTGTGAGGATGTGTGTGCATATATGTGTGTGTGTGGTGTGTGTGTGTGCACTTATGTGTGTATGTATCTGCATGTGTGTGTGTGTATATGTATGTGTTCATATTTGTGTGTACGTGTTTGTATGGACATCTGTGTAGGCACATGTAGGTGTGTGTGTGTGTGTGTTCATGTGTGTATGTGTTCACATTTTTGTGTGTGTAAAGATGTGTGATTTTGTATGTGCCTCTATGGGTTCATGTGTGTGTGTGTGTGGGTTTGCATGTGTTCTTATGTGGGTATGCATGCATATGTGTGTTTATGTGTGTGTTTGTGTGTATTCATGCATGTATGTGTGTATGCACATGTGTGCATGTGAGTTTGCATGTGTATTAGCATGTGTTTGCATGCATACATGTGTGTATACAAATGTATGCATGTTCTTACATGCATGCATGTGTTTATGTGCATGTGTGTATATGTGCTTGTGTGTATATGCATATATCATGTGCATGTATTTGTACATGCATTCTTGTGCATGCTTGTGTGAGTGTGCTTCTTTGTGGCAGGTGCAAGTGTTATCGTTCATTTTTGTGTATGTGTGTGTGCAAGCACAAGTGTGAGTATGAGTTTGCTCATGCATTTATGTGTGTTTGTGCATTTGTACTTGCAGGTATGCATGTGTTTATGTGTGTGTTTAAGTGTATTTATTTATATGCATATGTGTGTGTATCTATGAATGTTTGTGCATCTTTATAAGTGTGAGTGTATGTGTGTGCATCTGTGCATATGGTTGTGTATGTGAGTATGCATGTGTTTGTGTATAAATGTGCATGCATATATATGTGTGATATTTGTAAGTGTTTGTGCATATGTGCATGCAAGCATGCAAGCCTATGAGTGTACTTGTGTGTGTAACTTTGTGAGTGCATGTGTTTGTGTTTGTATATGCATGTAGATGCATATGCAAGTTCTTATGTGTATGTGGATGACTGCTTGTGTGTATGTGCATCTGTGCATGCAGTTTTGTTATGTGCATGTATTTGTGTCTTTGTTTGTGCATTTGTGTATGGTCTATGTATGTGTGTACTTTTATGTTTCTCTATGTGTGTGCATATGTTTTTGCCCAAGTGTGTGTGTGTGCTTAGCTGTATGTGCATAGGAGAGTGTGCATGTATATGTCCATATTTTTGTATGTGTGAGCACCTGTGCCTATGTGCATGAATGCATGTGAGCATGTGTATTTGTGTGAGTCCATGGGTATGTTTATGTATATGTGCATGCATGTGCTTGCATGTGTGCACATGTGTGTTTGTGTAGAAATGAGTGTGTGTGTGTGTGCATGTGTGTTCTTATTTTTTTCCTATGTGCATGCATGTGTGTTTATGTGTGTGTGTTCATGTTTGTGAGCATGTATGCAGGCATGTGTGTGTGTGCATTTGTATATGTTTGTATTTATGTGTGTGAGCATGCTTGTGTGTGTGCAGATGGATGTGTATGTACATTCCTAAATGTGTCTCTGTGTACTTGTGCATGTGATCATGAGTGTGTGTGTGTATGTATTTTTATGGGAATTTGTGCTTGTGATTACCTATGTATGTGTGCATGCACTTATACATTTGTGGTTGTTCATGTATGTGTGTGCATATGTGCATGCTAGTTGTGTTTATGTGTGCATGTGTACATGTGTGCGATTGTATGTGTATGGCTATGCGTGAGCATGAGTGTGCATGTGTGTGTAACTACTTGTGTGAGCATGTGCACATATGTGCATATATTTATGTGTGTGTGTATTCATTAATGCATCTGGTGTACATGTTAGTGTGCATTAGTGTGGGTGTGCGTGTGCATGTGTATTTGCATTCATGTATGTGTATGTGTGTGCTTTTGTGCCCATGTGTGTTTGTGTTCGTACGTGAGCATGTTTGTGTGCACACACATAAGTGTATGTGTAAGTATGCATGCACATTTGTATATTTGTACATATGTGTATTCATGTGTGTGCATGTGAATGTGTGAGTGCACATGTGTGCATGCATGGTCATATGTATGTGCTTATGTTTACATGTGTGTGTGTGTGCATGCATGTGCATTTGTGTAAGTTTATGTTTACATGTGTGTGTGCTTGCATGTGCCTATGCTTCTACATGTGTTTGTGTGTGTGTGCATGTGGGTTTATGTGCATCTACGTGTGTGCATGTGTGTGTGCATTTGCATGTGCATCCAAGTGTGCATGACTATGTCTACAAGTATGTGTGTGTCTGTGAATATTTATGCTTGTGTGCATATGTTTATGTGCATATGCTTATGTGCATGTTTACATGTATTTGTGTTCTCGAGTATGCGTGTGTTTGTGTATGCATTCGTGCTTGTGTGAATGTATTTTATGTGCATGGGTGTGTGCATCCGTGTGTGTGTCAACACCTGCATATTTGTTTGTTCATGTGTGTATGTCTACATATGTGAGATTATGTGTGTGTATGTGTTGTTATGTGTGCGGTTGTGAGTGTGTGTGCAAAAAAATGTGTGCTTACATGTAGGTGTGTGGATGGGCATATGTTCATGTCTATGCTTGTGTACATGTGTGTGTATGGGTATTCATTGTGTTCATGTGGGTTCTTTTGCGTATGTGTGTGAGTGTGTGTGCATGTGTATGTGTAAGTGTGTGTGTGTGTGTGCATGTGTGTGCTTGCGTGTGTAGGTTATCTACTTATGCATATGTACGTGTACTCGTGTACTATGTCTACAACTGTATGTGCATGTATGTATGCAGGTGTGTGCATTCATGTGTGCATGTTGGTGTGTGTGTGCGAGTATGTGTGTCCGTGTGTAAGCATTCGTGTGAGCGTGCATGTGTGCATGTGAGTACATTTGTGTGTGTGCATGCATGTTCATATGTGTGCATTGTGTGGATGAGTATGTGTATGTTATTGCAAGTGTGCATGCGTGCATATGTGTATAAGTGTGCATACTTTTGCCTGCATGTGATTCTGTACATATCTATGCGTATGTTTGTGTGTGTATGTGTCTATGCATGAGCATATGTGTACATGTGTGTGTGTGTGTTTATGGGCATATGCATGTGCATGTGTGCATGCTTGTGTGTGTGTGTGCATGTGTCTATATGCTTGAGTGTGCCTATATGTATGTACATGTGTGTGTGCATGTGTGTGAGCCATTATCTATGTATGTGTGAAACCTGCGCAAGTTACTGTGCATGCATGTCTATGTGCATGTATGCATATGTTTGTGTGCATGTGTGTGTGCTTGTCTATGTGTGTTCATGTTTAAATATATACATGTGTGTGTGTGCCTGTGTGGATGTATCTATATTAGTGCTTGTGTGGATTTATCTATGTGTGTGCTTGTGTGTGTGTGCATGTGTGTGCATTTTTTTGTATGCATACATATGTGCATGTATGTTTGTGGGTGTGTCTATGTATATATGTTTAGGTGTATGCATGTGTGTGCATGTGTTTGTGTGTGAGTGCATATGAGAGTGTGAGTATTTGTGTACATTTGTGCATGTGTGTTTATATGTGTGCATTCCCATGTGTGTGTGTGTGCGTACTTTTGTGTCTATGTACAAGAGTATGTGTAAGTGTCTGCATGTGTGTATGCATGTTTGTGTGTGTACTTGTGTGTGTGCATGTGTTGTAAGTATGTTTACATAAGTGCATGCATTTTTGTGTGAGTGTGTGTACATGTTTGAGGGTGTCTTTGTTTGTATTTGTACATGAGTGTGAGTGTGTGTTTTTATGTGCATGTGACCATTTGCGTCCATGTGTGTGCATGTGTGTCTACATGTAATGTCTGCATGCGAACATGTGTGTATGTGTGCATGAATATGTTTGTGTGTTTGTGGTTGTATTTGTGTTTGTGCATGTCTATGTTTTTGCATGGGTGTGTGTGCACAAGGGTGTGTGTAGGTGTGTATGTGTGTGCATATAGGCGTGCTTTTGTGTTTGAGTATGTGTGTGGGTGTGTGTGCATGTGTGTTCTTGTGTGCATTAGTATGTGCAAGTGAGTGTACGTGTGTGTGTGTGTTTATATTTTTATGTGTGAGCACGTTTGTGACTATGCATGTGGTTGTGTATGTGCATTCTTGAGTGCATTTATGTGTGTACTTGTGAGAGTACACATGAGTGTGTGTGCATGTGTTTGTGTTCATGCACTTGATTGTGTGTATATTTTTGCTGTACATGCATATGTGCATGTGCCTGTTTGTGTGTGTGCAATAACGTGTATATGTGTTTGTGTGTATGCATGTGCATGTGCTTGTTTGAGCATTCTATATCTTTGCTTGCATGTCCTTGTGCATGTGCACATGTGTTTATGTATGTACGTGTGTGTGCATGTCTTTGTGGGTGCATGCATGTTGTTACATGCATTTTCATGTGTGTGTGTGTGTGGCTGTGCATGTGCATGTGCATATGTGTGTGGTTATGCACGTGCATTTGTACATATGAGTGCATGTCTTCTTGTTTGAGCATGTGTATGTGTGTTTGTATGTGTGTCCTTGTGCTTGTGTGTGTGGGGGTAGGGATGTGTGTGGGTGGGTGTGAGCATGCTTATGTATGTGCATGTTTGTGTGTATATGCATGTAGGTGCATGTGTGTGTGTTTATGTCTGTATGTACATGTGTGTGCACACATACATGTGTGTGTGTACATGTGTGTATGCCTACATACACATGTGTGTGTGGGTGCACACATGCATGTGCCTCTTTGTGTGTGTACATGTGCATGTGTGTGATTGTGTAAATGCATATATGTTTGTGTGCATGTGCGGTTATTTGAATCTAAGTGTGTGCTTGAGTGTGATAATGAGTGGGTGGGTGTGTGTGCACGGCTTGTGCATGTGCTTATGCACTTGTGTCTGCTTGTTGTGTGTGTGTGTGTCTTTGTGCATGCATGTTAGTGTTTTGTATGCATGTGTGCCTATGTTTCTGCATGTGTGTAGGTATGTGTGTGTGAGCATGTGTGCATGAGTGAGTGTGTGCATGTGTGTGTGTGCGTGTATGTGCATGTGTGTATTCATTTTCATGTGCATGCATTTTCGTGTGTGTGTGTGTATGTGTTTGTGCACTTATTCATGTTGGAGTGTGCATGCATGCATTTGTGAATGTGTACCTGTATGTGTCTATGTATATGTGCATACATGTCTATCTATGTGCTTGCATGTTTGTATGTGTGCGTATGTGTCTATGTGCATTTTTGTTTGTGTGAGTGTTGTGTGCGTGCATGTGTGCTTGGGTGTGTGCGTGTGTGTGGGTGTGCAAGTGTACGTGTGTGTGGATGGGTATGTTTGTGTGAGTGTGCGTGTGTGTGTGTGTGAGTGTGCATGTGTTTGTGAGCCTATTTGTGTGTGTCTACATGGGCAAGCATGTGTGCATGCATGTACGCGTGTGTGTGCACTCTTGATCATGTGCGTGTGAGTGTGTACCTATTTGTGAGCCTATGTGTGTGGGTGTCTACCTGGGAAGGTGCATGTGCATCCAAGTGGGTGTGCATGTACATGTGTGTGCTTGTGTATTTGTTTTTGTTTTTAGGATGTGTGTGCTTCTTTGTGTACGTGTGTATGTTTGTATGTTCATGTGCATTCTCATGTGTGCGTGTGTTTGTGTGTCTATGTGGGTGCATGTTTGTATATGTTTGTGGAGAAGTGTGTGTGCTTGTATGTGTGTACTTGTTTGTGCATATCATGCTTTTGTGTGTGTGTGCATGGGTCTTTGTGTGTGAATGTGTGTATAAATGTTTTTGTGTGGGGTGTTTGCATGGATATGTGCTTGTGTGTGTACGTGTGTGCACATGTGTGTATGTGTGTGTGACTATGTGCATGTGTGTGCATATTTGCATGTGTATATATGCATGTACATGAGTCTGTGTCTATGTACATATGTGAAAGCAAGGGTGTGTGCATGTGCACACATATGTATGTGTGTTTTTGTGTGTGTATTATATTTTTACATTTGTTCTTGTGTACATGCATTTGTGTTTGTGTGTGCTAGGATTGTGTGTGTGCATGAGTGAGGGAGTGTGTGTGCATGTATGTTTGGGTGTGTGTATGCATGTGTGCTTGTGTGTGGTATTATGTTTATTGTAGTGTGCTTGAGTGTGTGTGCACACATATATGTGTGCTTAATTGTGTGTAGGGCAGTGCATGTATGTATGCAAGTGTTTATGCATGCATATGCACACGTGTGTTTGTGTGTTTTTGTTTTATTATGAGCATGTGTGCATGTGCACATGAATGCATGTGTGTGTCAGCATGTGATGTGCCTGTGTGTGTCCATGTGCATGGGTGTGGGTATGTGTGTATTTGCACTTATACTGCATGTGTGTACGTGTTTCTACATATTTTTTTATATGTGTGTTTGTGAGTTGGTGCATATATGTGAGTATGTCTACCATTATGTGTTGTTGCAAATGTGTGTGTGTTTGTATTTGTGTGTGTGTGCTTGCATATGTGTGTGGGTGTGCATGTTTGTGTGTGATAGTGAGTGAGTATGAGTGTGTCTATAGTTGTGTGTATGTGATTGTGTGTTTGCACAAGTGTGCATATATGTCTATGCATGGTTGCTCATGTCTATAAGTGTGCATACACTCACATTTATGTATGTGTAGGTGTGTGTGTGTGTGTGTTCTTATGAGTGGGCTTTTGTATGTGTTTGCGTATGTGTGTGGGTGCATGTGTGTGCCTATAGGTGTGTGTGCTTGTTCTTGTGTGCGTGTATGATTGTTGATGTGTGTGTGCTTGTGGGTGCATTTGATGATATGCATATGCATGGGCTAGCTTGTATGTGTGTGCGTACGTATGTGCCTACATGTGCATGTGTGTGTTCACATTTGCTGGCATTTGTGTATGCATCTGCAAATGCTAGTGCAAGTGCATCTATATGTGTGCATGCATGTGTATGCATACATTTATATGTGTGTGTGCATTTGTTTATGTGTGTGTGAGTGCATGCATTTGTTTATGTGCACATATTTATGTGTACATGTGTGGCTGTACATGTGAATGCATGCATGTATTTATGAATGAGCATTTTGGGTGTGCCTTTGTGTTTGTGCATGTATCTGTGCGAGTGTGCAAGCATGTAGTTGGTTATGCATGTTTGTGCATGTGCATGTGAGTGTGTGTGTGCCTTTGTGCATGTGTTTGTGTGGACATGTGTGTATGTTTATTTGCATGTGTGTGCATATTTTTGCATGCATGTGTGGTTGTGCATACATGTGTGTGTGCACATGTGTATGTCCAAGTGTTTGAGTAGGTGTGTATGTGTGAGTGAGTGCATGTGCATATGCACGTCATTGCAAATTTGTGTGTACATGTGTGTTTGCACGCATGTAAGTGTGTGCATGTCCATAGGTGCATGTGCATGCACAGAAATATAGGTACATATATATGCATGAAAGCATGTGTGTGCGTGTTAGTGCATTTGAGCATGTGTGAGATTCTAAATACTTGTGCATTCATACATGTCCACGTATGTGGGTTCATATATGAGTGCATGTGCTTTTGTGTACATGTGTGTGTGCATGCGTGTGTGTGCTTATGCATGTCAGTGTGTCAGTGCAAGCATGTGCTAGTGCATGTGTGTGTATGCTTGTGTGTGCAAGTGTGTTGTGGGGATGTGTGTATGAGTGCATGTGTATGTGTGTGTGTGCATGGGTGGACATTTGTGCTTGCATGTGTGAGTGCATGCATGTTTACAAGTTTGTTTACCTTTAGGTATGTGTGTATTTCTATGTGTGTGTCTGTGTGTTCATGTGTATATGTTTATGTGTATACATGTGTGTGTGCATGAGTGCATGCCTCTGTGTGTGTGTGCATGCATTAGACATGTGGGTATTTGTTTGCATGTGTATGTGCAGGTGTGTATGCATGTGTGTGTGTGTGCATGGCCATGTGTGTGTATATACATCTATTTACATGTTTATGTGTCTATGATTGCATGTGTGTGTGTGTGTTTACATTGGTGTGTGTGTGTGTATGTATCTTCATGTTTGTGTGTGTGTGCATGTGTTTTGATACAATTATGCACATGTGTAGGTGCATGTTTATGTGACTATGAACTTGTGCATGAGTGTGTGCATGCACATGTGTCTTGTATGCTCGTGTGTGCATGTGTGTGCATGCATGTGTGTTTGTGTATGGGTGTAGATGTGTGTGCATGAGTTCATGCAAGTGTATATGTGTGTGCAAAGATGTGTCTTTGCATTTGTGTTTACTTGCATGTGTGTGTAACTATGGTTGCATGCATGTATGTTTGTGCATATGGGAGTCTGTGAGTGCACGCATGAGCAATTGTGTGTGTGTATGTGCAATTGTTTCCATGCGTGTGTGTGTTTTCATGTGTACTTTTGTATGCATATTTGCACATATGTGTACGCTTGTGTCTCTACATGTGTGTGCATATAAGAATGTGTTGGTGTCTATGTGCTTGCATGCATGTGTAGATGTGTGTGTGTGTGTGAGAATATATTCTTGTTTGTATGTGTGTGTTAGTGTGCATGTGTGTGTTAGTGTGGGTGTGTGTGCATGTGTATCTATGTGTACATGTGCAAAACTGCATGTCTATGTGCAATAATGTATATATATTTGTATGTATGTGTGTGCATGTGTGTTTACACTTAGGTGTGTGTGAGGGTTTATGTAAGAGCATGCATGTGTGTGCATGTGTGCAAGCCTATGCATGTGTGTGTGTGCATGTATGTGTGCATGCAGGTGTGTGTGCATGTGGAAATAAGTGTGTGCAAACATATGATTGTGCAAGCATGTGCACACCTATGTGTGTGTACGTGTGTAGGCTAGTGTTCTGTGTGTGCATGCTCATGTGTGTGTGCCTACGTGTGTATATATGCATGTTTGCATTTAGGTGTGTGAGTTCATATATGTGTGCAAGTGTGTTTACAAGCCTTTGTGCTTACATGTGCATGTTTATATGTGTGCATGCATGTACTTATGAAAATTTGTGTGCTTGTCTTTGGTTGTGTGTTTATGTGTTGTATCTATGTGTGCATGTGCATTGTGCATGTTTGTGTGCATTTGTTTTTGCATGTATAGAGTGTGTGTGTGCATGTGTGTGTGGGTTCTCACATGTGTGCCTGTGTATGTTAGTTCATATGCATGCATGTGCACTTTTGTGTTTGAGTGGGTATTTGCATGTAAGTGTGTGATTATGTGTGTACATATGCTTATGTGTCTTTGTGTGCATCTGAGTGTGTTTGTGCATGCATGCATTTGTGTTGGTATGGCTGTGGGTGTGTGTGCATGAGATTGCATGTGTTTGTAAGTGTTTGTGTGTGTGTGTGTTTATGTTTCTACAGGTTTTTATGAGTGTGTGTGTGGGCACACATTTTTGTATGTGTGCGTGTGTACATGCATCTATGTGTGATTAAGCACATGCATGTGTGTATGTCTGTGTGTATGAGCTAGTGTTGTGTGCATGCATGTGAATGTGTGTATGTGCAAGCATATGTGTGCATCACTTTTTGTGTATCTATGCATGTGTGCATGTGTGTGTGTGTGTTGGTGCATGTGCAGAGGTGAGTGTGTGTTGGTGTGTGTGTGTGTGTGCATGCATGTGTATGTGTGAATATATGCACATATGTGTGGGTGAGTGCATGATTGCATGTATTTGTTTGGGTGTGGGTGTGTCTATGCATGTGTTGGGTTGTGTGTATACACAAGCATATGTATGTCTGTGTGTGAGTGTGGCAAGTGTGTGTGCATACATGTGTGTATTTATGTGTATATGTATGAATATGTGTGTGCATGTGTGTAGGTGTTCGTGCATGTGTGCGTGAGTGTGCACATGTGAGTGCATGTTTGTAGTAATATGCATTTTTGTATTAATATGCATCTATTTTTGCACACATGTGTGCGTGAGTGCTTGTATGCATGCATTTGTTTGCATGTGTATGTGCATGCATGTGTGTGTGTAGGTGTGTGGAGTTGCATGTTCCTATGAGTGTGTAAATGGTTATGTGTGTATATTTATGTTTGTATGTGAGTGTGTCATTAGGTGCATACATGTCCATGTGTGTACATGTATGTATGTCTGTGTATCTATGTATGTGTATGTGTGTGCACCTGTGCATGTTTTTTTGTGTGTGTGCATGCATTCTTGTGTATGCACCTACATGGGTGCATGCATGTGTACATACTGTGGGTCTACAAGCATGCATGTACATGTGTTTGTGTGTGTGGGTGGATGTGCCTATTTGTGCATGTGTGTGCATGTATGTTTGCACATGTGTGCCTCATGTGTTTGTTAAAGTATGTGTGTATATTTGCTACATGTGTGTATGTGTGCATGTGTGTGTGCATAAGTGTGTGAATGTGTGTGTGTATTTGTTATGTGTGCATGTGTGTGCTAGTGTATGTGTGTGTGTAGGTATATATGCATGCATTTGAGTGTGTGCATTTGTGTATACATGTGCACGTTTGTGTGTGTTTTTATTTGCATGTGTTAGTACACATGTGTGTGCATGTATACAGGTTTCGTGTGCATGCACTTGTGCAGTGTTCCTATGCAATCTTATGTTAGTGTTTGTGGGTGTTCTTTTGTGTGCATGTGTGTGCTTGTGTGTATGTCTATGTCTGTGTACATATATTTTATGTGTGTCTATATTTTTGTATGTATTTTTACATGCACCTATTTGTGTGTTCATGCACATATGAGTGGTTGTGTGTTAGTGCGTGGAGGCATGTGTGTGTTTGCATGCTAAGACATGTGTTCTTGTGTGTGTACATGGGTGCATACGTGTGTGAACATGTGCAACTAATCATGTGTTTATGCGTGCATGAGTTTGTGGTTATGTGTGTATTTCTTTGTGTGGAGGGGTGTGCTTATGTGTATTTGAGTGTGTGCATTTACGTGCATGTGTGTGTGCGTTTTGAGCATGTGTGCATGTGTGTCTAGTTTTTCTTATGTGTGTATGCTTGATTACGTGTTCAGGTGTGTCTGCTTGTGTGTGTGAGTGTGCATGAATGTGTGAATGTGCAAGTGTTCATGTGTTTGAGTTCATGTGTGAATTTATGGCTATGTGTATGCATTTATGGGTGTGTATGTGCATGTGCATATGTGTATGTGTGTGTGTGAGAGTGTGCTTGTGTAGGTGTGTGTGCATGTGAGTGTGCACATATTTGTTAGTGCATGTTGTGCATGTTTGTGTGTGCTGAGCATGTGCATACATGTGTGTCTTAGAACTCATGCACGTATGCATATATGTGTACATTTGTTCATATTGTGTTTGCATTTATGTGCTTGTTCATGTGCATGTATTTCTATGTGCATTTGTGTGTGTTTGTGCATGTGTGCATGTGCACTTGTATATGTTGTTGTGTGCATGCATCTGAGTGCATGTATGTGTGTGTCTACATGCATGCACATGTGTGCATAAGTGTGCATGTATGTGTATTTATGTCTATAGTTTTTTTGTGTATGTGCATGTGCAACTGTGAGCATGTGTAAGTTTGTGTGCATGTGTCGATATGTGTGTGTGTAGATGTGTGTGTGTGAGGATGTGTATGTGTGTTTGCATGCATGTACATGTGTGCTTGTGTGTGTGCATGGGTCAGTACAAGTGTGCCTCTATGCAAGCATTCATGTGTGTGCATGCATGAGTTTGTGGTTGTGAGTGTAAGGGATGGGGATGTGTGCATGCGTATATGTGTATGAGTGCATGTGTGTGTGAACATATGCATGTGTTTATGTATTTTTATATGAGTGCATAGGTGCATGTGTGCGTGGGTGCGCACATGTGCATGGGTGTATGCTTGTGTGCATGCATGTGTGCATTTGTGAGTCCGTGGTTATGTGTGTGTGTGTGTGGGTGTGTATATGTAAGTGCATTTGTGTATGTGTTTGTGTTCTTATGAATGTTAGTGTGTGCGTGCGCGTGTGTGTGTGTGTGTGTGAGTGCATGTGGGTACGTGTTTGTGTGTTAAGCAAGTGCACAATTGAGTGCGTGTGTACCAGCACACCTATGTGTATCTATATATGTGTGCGTGAATGTGTGCATGTGTGCATATGTTTATGTTTGTGTGAATATGCTTGTGTATGGACATGTGTGTTCTCATGTGTGTGTATGTGTTTGTGCACTTGTGTGTAGGCATGCATATATTTCGATGCTGATGCGTGTGAGTATGTGTTTGTGAGTCTACATGCATGCACATGTGTGCATGTGTGTACATGTGTATGTGTGTGCATTTGTGGGTTTGCTTGCATATATGTATGCATGTGTGTGCAAGTGTGTGTGTGCACATGTGTGCTGAGGTGTATGTGTGTATGTGTGTGCATATGTGTGTACGCATGCGTACATGTGTCTGTATTCATGCACGTGTACACCTGCATATATGTATAGGTGCACAAGTGTGTGTTTGTGTTCATCTGTGTGGATGTATATTGGTCTTTGTGTGTGTGCGTATGTTTATTGTGCATGAGTGCTCGTTTGTGTGTGCATTTGTGTGTGTGTATATTGTGTGTGTGTGAATGCTTGTGTGCTTGTGTGCATTTGCTTATGTGTGTGTATATTTGTGCATGTGTTTGTTTGTGTGGGTGCATGTGTGCATACACTTGTGTGCGTCTATGCCCATGTATATGATCACATGTGTATGTCTGTGTGTGCCATTACATGTGAGTGTGTTTTGTTCACACATGTGTGTGCATGTATATGAGTGTCCATATCTGTGCACATGTATATGTGTTAGTCTACAAATGTGTGTTTGTACTTGTGTGTGTGCACATATGTGTGTGCATGTGTATGTGAGTGGTTAGTGTGCGTATGTATGATTGAGTTTGAAGCATTTGAGTGCGTTTGTGTCCTTAGTGGGTGTCTAAGTTCTTGTTATATGTGTGTATGTGTGTATGCACATACATGTACTCTCACAAACACCCCCACACAAACCCATGTACACATACAAGCACAACCATGCACACACATACAAGCACACAAACATAAATATATACCCATGCTTGGACATAGAAACACAAATACACACATGCACAATGACTTAATTCTACACCCATGCATACACATGCATGCACACAAACACACACACACACTTTTACACACACTTATGCTCACAAACCCACACACACATACAAACACGCACACACAAGCGCGCACTCACACAAACATACACACACACACACTTATGCACACACACAATCATACTAGCACACGCACATGCAAACATACACACATGCACAAAGTCACATGCACTCACACACACTTGCACATGCACACAGACACAACCACACACACGCATGCATGCACACATTCAAAGACACACATACATGCACAACAAGATGCACTCACAACATACATGCACTTGTGCATGCACTCAAACACATGCATACAAGCACATTCATGCATGCACACACATGTACACACACGCGCTTGTACATGTATACACACACATGCACACCCACCTACACACACATGAACACATGCAAATACATACACTTGTGCAAGTATATAGACACATAAATAGACACGCAGACAAACACACATATATGAACACATGCACATAAACGTATACACATATACACATAGAACTAATGCACTTGCACATGTACACACATGCACATGAACATGCACACACATGCACATGCACATGCACTCACACACACATGAACACACATCCTTGCACAATCACATAGCATACTCATATAGATGCATCAACATGTGCATGTAAATAAACATGTGCACACATATACACACATACAAATGTACACACATGCAAACATGCACACATGCATACACAAACAAATATACCCATATACACATAGACATATACACACATTCACACTCATGTCGACAAGCACGTAGAAGAACAGGCATAAACATCCACTTGCTCATTCATATGTACACACATAGGCTCACACACAGGTTCACACACATGCACACAAAGGCACACACACACATGCATACACGTACATAGACATGCACCCATTCACATCACATACACACACACACATAGAAAGAGATACACACACAAACAGATGCACAATCTTGCATACAAGTGCACACATGCACTCACACACACTTATACAACCAAACAAACAAACATACATATGCACATGCTCACATAGACATACACACAATCTCATAAACACACACACACACACACACATACATGTATGCACAAACACAAATACACACATGTGTGCACTTATGCACAAAAACATGCACATGAACACATAGATGTATGCAAACATGCATACACACACACAAACACATGTAGGCACACACACTAACACACATAAATTCATGCACATACACACATATTCACACATGCACATGTGCTCACACACTCAGACACATGCACATACACACACACACGCATGCACACACACACACACATGCACACACACACACACACACACACACACACACAGATATATATATATATATAGATAAGTAATCACATGTTCTCACATGCATCAACACTCCCCAAGGCATGCACACAAAGATGCACACACACACACATTGAAACATGCATGCCCTTACACAAGCACATGCACATGCACATGCACACTCATGCATGCATACAGATGCACACACATGAACGCACACACACACCCACACCTACACACACATGCATACTAACACATGAACAAAATAATAAAACACACACACACACTCACTCACATGCAAACACACACAAACATACATGTATACACATAAACACAAACACTCAAGCTGTCTAACATATAGATGTGCCTACACACACGTACATGTAGATAGACAAAAATATGCATTCCCACACGCATGCACAAATAGGCACACACATATACAAATGCACATGCATGCCCATGCACACACACACATGTACATAGATGCACACAAACACGAATACATACATACACACACCTGTATAATTGCACACTTGCACACACATAAGGAAACATGCATGCACACTCTAACACACAAACATACACAAAGGCACAAACATGCAAATGCACAAACATATGCACATGCAAACATAAGAATGTGCACATGCATATGTACACACACATGCACATATGTACATGCCCACACACCATACAAATGCACATACACATAAATGCACAAATGCACATGCACATGCCCAAATAGATGCATGCATATAGATATGCACACACACAAATGCATACACAAATACACATATGCACCCATATGCACCTAAATGCACACATACATATACACACATACACACATGCACACACACATATGCACACATAGGGAAACACATGATGGCCACGCTCACACATGCATGCACATACAAACACAATAGAAACCACACATACATGAATATAGATAGAAACATGCATAAGTACTCATGCATGCACAAACATGATCTCATAAATACAAACAAAAGCACAGATGCAGAGAAGCATACTTGCATAGACACAAACACACATAGCCACATTCACACATTAGCACAAGCACAAACACACACATACTTGCACTTGCATAAAAAACACACACACACACATAGACATGCACACCCACACAAACACACATGCACATGCACACACTCACACATGCACATATGCACACACACACATGTGTATGCACACACATATGCAAACATATGCACATCCCAACACACACACACACAAACACACACACTTATGCACAGGAAAAAGCAGATGTATATACATGCACATATCCACACATACTAGGGCACACATACACATATGCATACACACACACACACACTTATACAATATATGCACACATATACATAGACAGACACATGTACACACACATGCATATGCACCTACAAACACACATGTGTGTGCATACATATACACAGGCACACACGGACATGAAATGCATAAGCGTGCATGCACACACTTACATAAATAAGCACATATACACCCACACACACAAACACATACATGCACCCACCCACATAAACATGTGCATGCGTGCACACACCCATAGACTCACACACACTTACACATGCACACCAACACACTCTTACCATCTTCCCACACATACACACACATGAGTATATGTAGTTACACACAACACACACATACACTCATACTCATGCAAGTGCACATGACATGCTTGTGGAGACACAGATAGACATACAGAGATGTACATACATAGCCACACATACCATAAACATGAATATGCACACACACACACACATACTCGCATGCACAAACACACATGCATATGTGCATAGGCATACACATATCCATGCACATGAAAATGCATACCCACACATGTACACATGCATTGCACACATGCATATAAATGTATGCACTCACATGTAAGCACACATACAAACACATATGTACTCACACATACACACACCAAAAAACACACCCACAAACATATGCACAAGCACACACACACATGCACAAACATAAGCACATGCTTGCACATATAAACATGAACACACAAATAAAAACACACATGCAAACACATATTGTACATGCATGCACACACAATGACTTGTCCACGTAAGCACAGACACACATGTATGCACACCCACATGCATGCTCACACACATACAAGCAAACATGCACAAACACACACACAAATAGACACATACATGCAAGCATGCACATTATTATGCACACACAAGTACACACACCCACATGCACCTGCATATGCACTCATATGTGCAAACACATGTGCACATAAGTACACACCCCTATACACACTAAGGCAAGAACAAAAATACACACACACCCACATATGCAAGCATATATGCATAGTCAACTCACAGAAACCCACTCACACACACATTCACACTCACTCTTACACAAAAACATAATGCCACACACTCAAATGCACATTCATTCATACTCATAAGCATACATGCATGCACACACTTCCTCAAACATAGAAACATATAAATATATAAACGCATGTACAAACACACACACAAATGCACATTCATGAGCTCACAGATGTACATTCCCACATACACACAAATACACACATACACATGTACACACACACCAACACGAACTCACACAAGCACACACACACAGACATAGAGACTCACATACATGCACGTACACACAAGCACAACACATATACCTACAACATGCACACACAAAAATAAGGACTTACAAATACATATGTTCACAAACATTCACATATGTATGTAAATTCCTACACACTATGCATACACACATGCACACTCATACAAACATACACACACATGCATGCACCCACATGCAATCACATGCAAACATGTAAAGACACACATAGGCACACAAACGTATGCCCATGCACAAACAGACAACCAACCACACACATGCACACATATGCATAAGTAGACACACGTGCAAAAATATGTTCTCATAAACACATGTATACACATGGACACAAGCAGCACACATGCACAGACACAAACACAAATGCATGCACACAAATATATTCACATATGCACAAATGCATGCACAGATACTTATGCACAAAAAAAATGTACACCCAGACACATGCACACCTACACCTAGACATGCACATGCATACACTCATACATGTGCACATAGACAAACACACACACTCACAGACATAGACAAACACATACACGACACACACACAAAAAGCAAACAAATGCTTATGCCAATATGCGTACACAAGCACACACACATACATGCATACATGCACACACACACACACACGTGTGTACAAACACACGCACATGCATACATGGGCATGAACACTAGCACACACACGCGTGTACATATACACATACTCACACACATATATAAGCATAGATGCTTGCATACATATGCATCAAAGCACATACACACATGCACACCCACATGCACACATGTACACATATGCACACACATATGTACATTTAGGCACACACACTCATGCATGCATATGCATCCACATGCAAACATGTGCATGTGTACAAATACAAATAGGTGCACAGATATGCACCAGCACAAACATACTAACAAACCTAAACATACATTAGCATTTATGCACTAACCCACACAAACAAGTGCATTCATGCACACATAAACATGCATGCTAGCTTGCACACACCCCCCAATCCACACACATGTGCACTTGCATGCATGCATGCATGAAAGCACATGCACAACACACTAAGCTAGACACAAATACACATACACATGCATGCAATCAAACACACATTGATTGATACATACATACATGTGCACAACCACACACACACACACATACCTATGCATACACATGCACCCATGCACATGTTTGCACACAACAAAAAAAACATAAAAACATGCAAGCAGATGAACAAAAACACACAACACACACTTATACACACTTACAAACACACAAAAGCATATACACACATACATTGCACACACATGCAAGCACATACACTTTTGTATACCTATAGATGCACCCACAACAACAAACACATGTAGGCATTGCATAGAAATATGATCACACATCCACCCACATGCACACACACACATGCTCACATGCACACATTGACACACATGCACACACATGCACATGCACATATGTTGACACATATAGAACTACACACACAAAAACAAATACACCTATAACACATGCACACGCACACAAACACATGCGCATACACATTCACTCACACACACAAAACATGCATGCATACATACTCACATACATGCACAAACATGCATAACTTTATTCAAATAAAAATACACACACTTGCATGCATGTATATGTATAGGCACACATACACAGACACTAGCACATGCAAATCACAAAAAAGGAAACACCCACAGGCATGCTCGCACACATAGGCACAATCACACTAAGATGCACACGTGTAGATGAACACATGCTCACAAAAACACATGACCATGAACACACAAGCACAAATCGAAACACATAGATGCACACACTCATGCAAATGCATGTATTCTAAAAAGGAGACACCCACACATGGAGTTTAGGTGTCATTGTAAATGTGTGTGTGCTTGTATGTTCCTCTGTGTGTGTACATATGTTTTTGCACAAGTGTTTGTGTGCAAGTGTATGAGAGAGTTTCCAAGTTTATGTGCATGTGTGTGTATGGGCACATGGATGCATGTGAGCTTGTGTGTGTGTGAGTGCATGTGTACATTTATGTATATGTGTATGCATGTGTTTGTGTGTGTGTGTGTGTGAGTGTGTTGGTATAAGTGTGTATGTGTGTTCTTTTTTTTTTGTGTGTGTGTGTACATGCGTACATGTTTTTATTTATGTGTGTGAGCAATCATGTGTGTGTGTAGATGGTTGTCTATGTGTTTTCCTACATGTGCATCTGTGTACTTCTAAATGTGCTCTTGAGTGTGTGTGTGTGTGTGTGTGTGGATGTATTTCTATGAACATGTGTGCTTGTTTATGTGCATGCAAATATTTGTGTGTGCATGTGCATGTATGCATTTATGCACATGCCTACATGTTTGTGTATGGGGACCAATGTGTGAGCACATGACTATCTTTATGTGTATGTGTGTGTGCATGCATGTGAGCATTTATACTTGTGATTACCTATGTGTTTGTGTGTGCTTACACATTTGTGATTATTCATGTATATGTGTGTGTGCATGTGTGCACAACTGACTGTGTTTGTGGGTGCATGTGTGCATTTTTGCAAGTGTATGTGTGTGGTTGTGCATATGTGTACATGTGTGTGTGTGTGTAACTACTTGTGTGAGCATGTGCTCATTAATGTGTCTATTTATGTGTGTGTGTTCATGCATGCATGTGGTGTACATGTGAGTGTGAGTTAGTGCGGTTGTGTGTGCATGTGTGTTTGCATGTATGCATGTGTATGTGTGTCCTTATGTGTCCATGTGTGTGTGTGTGTGTGTTTGTGTGTGAGCATGTTTGTATGCATGTGCATGTTTGCATGTGTAAAGGCATGTGTGTTTTGTAGGTGTGCATGCACATTTGTATTTTGGTACAAATGTATATGCATGTGTGTGTGTGTGCATGTGTGCATTCATGTGCATGTGTGCATACATGTGCATGTGTATGAGTCTATGTTTACATGTATGTGCATGCTTGCATGTGGCTATGCTTGTGCACGTGTGTGTGTGTGTGTGTGTGTTTGTACATGTTTATTTATGTCATTCTATGTGTGTGCATTTAGGGGTGTGTGTGTGTGTGTGTGCGTGAGTGCATGTGTATGCATTAACAAGTGTGTGTGTGTGTGTATATTTGTGCATGTATTCATACACTTATGTGTATATTTGCATGTATTTGTGTTCTTTGGTATGCTTGCATATGTGGATGCATTCATACATGTGTGAACATTTGCCTACGTGCATGGATGCGTGCATGCATGCTTATGTGTGTCTACACTTACATGTTTGTTTGTTCATGTGTGTATTTTTATGTATGTGGGATTCTATGTATATGTGATGTTATGTGTGTAATTGTGAGTGTGTGTGTGTGAGCAAAAGAATAAGTGCACACATGTGGATCTGTGGATGGTGTGTGTTCATGTGTGTCTGTGCACATGTGTGTGTCTATGCACATGCGTGTGCATATGAGTATGCATGTATGTGCATTTATAATTGTGTGTGTATGAGCTTGTGCATATGTGTGCGAGCATGTGTGCATGTGTACGGGTTATCTACATGTGCATACACACATGTGTGGATGTGTGCATGTACTCATGTACTATGTTTACAAGTGTTACAGCCTTGTGTTTCATGAGTCAAGCATAAATGTTTATATCTCATTGGGGTTGTTTTAAATAAAATTGTTAATAATTAATTAAGTCAAGCCATGAGCTTTAAATGTCTAAAATAGTGGTATTCAAGGCTCTTGGAGTCATGGCAAACTTCAAGAAAATTGAAGACATGCACTAAAATTTTCATACTTGAATTTCTTCATATTTTTCTTGAATTTGATGTCCAAATTTTAAGATGATGTGGCACACTAGTATTATTAATATTTAAAAATGTTATAAGTTTAATAATTGTTAAATTTTTATTTTTGGGCCAATCATTATTAATGAAAAGTATAGACATCGGTATTTGATTTTTCAAAATTATTTAGGAATAATTTTTCATGAACTTCTTTTCATAGTCATTTAGGAAACTTATAATACTATGATAATATAAAATTATTTTGGTACACTTATATTAAAAAGTTTGGCAACGCTGAACAGAACACGACAAATTCGAGCCGCAGAGAACGGAACACGACGAATTCAGCAAGATGGTAAATTCAGGCCACAGAGAATGGAACACGACAAATTCATCTTGCAGGCAATGCTAAATGAAACAGCGCAAGATCAAGTCAACCCAAATCAAGTGATGAAATCTTGGTCAAGGAAGGGGGGAGCCAACCCCAAAGCGGCTAGAGAGTCGTATACAATGCAATGGCAAAGTTATTTGGACGACGTTATCAAAGGTGGAAGGGGCAAGTGCGATCGAACGGGTCAGATTATACAACGTAAAATAACAAGAAGGAGAATCGAACCCAGGCTAAGCCGATCTTTGCCACGATGTGTAACCACTACGATACTATTTTTATTTGAATAATATTTGGACATATTTTCCTAATACATGCAGGACACCTGAGCACTATCAAAAGGTCCAGATCAAGACCGCCTAGATCCAACGGCCGGGATTAAACTCGAATGGTAAAAACGAGATTCTATCATAAACGTCCATTTTTGGGCCCCGAATCGAACGGTGGCTGCTTTTGGTCTGTTACCCAAATGACTAGTTCATATTAAGAGCTGTTGGGAGTGATTTTAGAGTTCAAATTTAAGCTCTATAAATGGGGAAGGATGAAGAACTTCTAGGTGTGACAATTGCTAGTTCTCAAAGCTTTCAATCATGATTCGACAATTTCAAGTTCATACGATGCTTCCAAATTCATAAAGAGAAAGTGGCAAGAAGGGTTCCAAAACTAGAGGTTTTTGCTTCAACTATTTTTAATTTCTTTTCCTCCCTCTTTTTGGTATTGAGTGTGCCTCATTCTTATTTTTAAATTGTATTAAGTTTATACTTTGTTGCCAATTTTTGTATTTGTTTCTTTGGGTAAGGGCATCCCGTCAATTGTGCAAAAGATCGGGGTTTGAGTTTAGCCCGGAAAAACTCAAGTAGGTTCGGGATTAGCGTAGGTAAAATCCCAAGTAGGTTTGAGGTGAACCATACAAAAAACCTCGCTTGTAATTTGGTGTTTTTTGTGGTTTTTTCCCAACACTAGTTAGGGGTGGATGTAGCCTCGATTTTGAGTCTAACCACCTTAAAAATCTTTTGTGTACTATTTTTTCTTATTCATGTTTAAAAGATTTAAGTTTTAATTGAAACCAAAAATCGAAAAAAAAATTTATTTATCACAATTCACCCCCCTCTTGTGGGATTGTATTAAGCACAAAGAACTTCAACAAGTGTGTGCGTGTGTGTATGTGTATGTGCAAGTATGTGTGTGCATGTGCATTCCTTCTAGTAATTATGTGAGCATGTGTGTGCTTTTGTATGTGTGCATGCATGTTCACATGCGCACATTATGTGGATGAGTTTGTGTATGTGATTGCATGTGTACGTGCATGTGTATGTATTTATGCATGCATACTTTTGTGTGCATGTGCATTTATGCATATGTATGCATGTGTGTGTGTATGTGTCTATAGATCAGCATTTGTGTACATGTGTGTGTGCATGTGCATGTGCACATGCTTTTGTGTACATGTGAGTGTGGAAGGGTATATGTGCATGACTATACCTATATGTACATACTTATGTGTGTGCATGTGTGCATGATCATTTGTGTAAATGTGTGTGTATGTGTGTGTGCATGTGTGTGAACCATTATGTCCGTGTGTGTTTGCATACCTATGCAGGTTAGTGTGCATGCATGTCTATGTGCATGTTTGTGCATATGTTTATGTGAATGTGTGTGTGCTCATTTATGTGTCTTCATTTGTAAATATGTGCATTTGTGTGTATACCTATTTGAATGTTTCTATATGAGTGTTTTTATGGATTTATATGTGTTTGCATGTGTGTGTGTGCAGGTGTATGCATTATTTTGTGCATGCATGTGTGTGTGTGTGAATGTGTTTATGTATATATGTGTATATGCATTCATGTGTGTTCATGTGTTTGTGTGTGAGTGCATATGAGAATGTATGTGTGTGCATATGAGAATGTGTGTGTGTATGTGTGTACATTTGTGTATGTGTGCATTTGTATGTTTGTGTGTGTATTTGTGTGTCTATGCACAAGAGTTTGTGTGTGTGTCTGCATGTGTGTATGCATGTGTATGTGTGTACTTGTATGTGCACATGTGTTGCAAGTGTTTTTTTGCATAAGTATGTGCATTTGTGTGTGTGTGTGTGTTTGAGGGTGTCTTTGTGTATAGGTGTACATGTATGTGAGATTGTGCTTGTGTGTGCATGTGAACATTTGTGTGAATATGTGTGCATGAGCATACGTGTGCATGTGTGCATGTGTGTGTTTGTGTGATTGTGGTTGTATTTGTGTTTGTGCATGTATATGTGCATCTATGTGTGTGTTTTTGCATGGGTGTGTGTGCATGGGTGTGTGTAGGTGTGTATTTATAGGAGTGCTTGTGTGTTTGCATATGTGTGTGGGTGCATGTTTGCATGTGTTTTCATGTGTGCATGTGTATGTGTATGTAAGTGTATGTGTGTGTGGTGTCTTCTTACATTTCTATGTATGAACATGTTTGTGAATGTGTATGTGGTTATGTGTGCATTGTTGAGTACATTTATGTGTGCACTTGTGAAAGTACACATAAGTCTTTATGCGTGTGTTGGTGTTGGGGCACTTGAATGTGTGTTCAATTCTGTGAATATGTGTGCTTGTTTGAGATTGTATTTAGCTATGTATGTATGTTTATGTGTATATGTGTGTGTGTGCATGTGTTTGTTGGTGCATATGCATGCATGTGCATGTTTGTGTGCAGTTGTGTACGTTCATGTGTGTATGTGTGTGGTTATGCACATGCATGTGCTTAGGTGAGTGTGTGTGTGTATTCTTATCTTTATATGTGTGCATGCATGTGTATATATGTGTTTTTGTATGTGTGTCCTTATGTATGCATGCTTGTGTGTGTGTGGGTAGGGGTGTGTGTGGGTGGGTGTGAGTATGCTTATGTATTTGCATGCATGTGCGTACATGCACATAGGTGCATGTGTGTGTTCATGTGTGTATTTGCATGTATGTGCATACATATATGTGTGTGCTTGCATGTGTGTATGCTGACATGCACATGTGTGTGGGGGTTCACATATGCATGTGTGTCTTTGTGTGTGTGTGTGCATGTGTGTCTTTGTGCATATGCATGTCTTTGTGTGCATGTGTAGGTGCATGTGTTTGTATTTGAATGTGTGCATATGCTTGAGTGTGCTAATGTGTGTGTACAGCTTGTGCATGTGCTTATGCACGTGTGTATACATGTGTCTATGTGCATGCATGTTGGTGTTTGTGTGTACATGTGTTCATGTTTTTGAGTATGTGTGTACATGTGCATGTGTGTATGTGTGTGTGTGTATGTGCATGAGTGAGTATGTGTTTATGTGCATATGTGCATGTGTGTATATATGTTTGTGTGTGTGTGTAGATGTATGTGTTTGTGTGCTTGTTCATGTGTGTGTGTGCATGCATGCATGAGTGAGTGTGTACCTATGGATGTATATGTATAGGTGCATGCATGTGTGTGTATGCATGCATGTTTATATGTTTGTGTGTTTTTATGGGCATTTTTGTATATGTGAGTTTTTGTTTGTGTGTGTTTTTATATGCATGTGGGTGTACAAGTGTAGTTGTGTGTGGAAGGGTATGTTTGTGTGAGTGTGCATGTGTGTGCATGTGTGCATGCATGCAGGTGTATGTGTTCATTTATGTCTACATGTATGTGTGCATCTGTGCGTGCATCTTGTCCTTGTGTGGGTATGAAAATGTGCGCATATGTGCTTGTGTTTATGCACATTCATTTATGTGTCAGCAATTATGGAGTGCATGTGAGTGTGTGTGCATTCATGCATGTGTGTATGTGTGCATCTAAGAATAACTATGTGTCCTTATGCATGTACATGTGTGTGTGCATTTGTGTATACATGTGTTTATGGGCATGCATGTACGAGTGTGTGTATGAGTGTGAATGTGTGTGTTTGTGCTTTTGTGTAAGTGTGTGTATGTGTGTGTGCTATTACATTTGTATGTATACGTGCACTTGCTTGTTCATATGCATGTGTATATGAGTGTGCATGTGTATGTCTGTGTGTGCATGTCTGTGTGCATGCATGTATGTATGTGTGCATGCATTCTTGATCATATGTGTGTGTGTGAGTGTGGACATGTTTATGAGCCTATGCATGTGTGAGGATGTCTACATGGGGAAGTACGTGTGCCTGAATATATGTGTGTGTGTGCATGCTTGATCATGTGTGCGTGTGTATGTGTGAGTGTGTAACAATTTAAAACACTTTGTGTGTGTGTGGGTCTTTACTTGGGAAGGTATGTGTGCATCCAAGTGGGCATGCATGTATGTGTTTATGCATGTGCATTTGTGTGTGTTGTTTAGGATGTGTATGCTTATTTTCTTATGTGTGTATGTTTGTATGCATTCTTATATGTGTGTGTGTGTATGTGTGTTTACATGGGTGCATGTCTGTATATATTCCTGGGGAAGTCTATGTGCTTGTGTGCACGTGTATGCCCATATGTGTGTGTGCATGCATCATTGTGTGTGTGAATGTTTGTATAAATGTGTGTGCATAGGCATGCTTGCATGGATATGTTCATGTGTGTGTATGTACATGTGCGTGTACGTACATGTGTGTGTATTCTTATGTTTATATGTGTGTGTATATGTGTGTGCATGAGTCAGTGTGCATGTAAATATTCATAAGCAAGTGTGTGTGCATGTGCACACATATGTATGAGTGTTTGTGTGTACATGCATATGTATTATGTTTGTCCCTATGTACATATCTTTGTGCTTGTGTGTCTTGAGCTTGTGTGTGTGCATGTGTGAGGGTCTGTGTGTGTATGCACATTTGCATATGTATGCATGTGTACTTGTGTGTGGTATTATGTTTGTGAGACTGTGTGCATGTGTTTGTGTACACACACATTTTTGTTTGCTTGAGTGTTTGTAGGCTAGTGCACGTGTGTATGCAAGTGTCTTTGCATGCATGTGTACACATGTGCTTGTGTGTGTACACTTGTCCTTGTGTTTGTTTTTTTTTTCCTAAGAGCATGTGGGCATATGCACATGCATGCATGTGTGTGTGTGTACATCTGCATGACTGTGGGTATGTGAGTGTGTGTTTATTCGGGCATGTGTGTATGCAAGCATGTATGTGTGTATTTCTGTGTATTTTCTTATGGGTGTGTTTGTGAGTGGGTGTGCACATGCGAGTGTGTGTGCTTTTGTGTGTTGGTGCACATGTGTTTGTGCGTGTGTGTGCGCTTGTGTGTGTATGTGTGTGTGCATGTGTGTGTGTGACTGTGAGTGAGTGAGAGTGTGTCTATAGTTGTGTGTATGTGATTATGTGTGCTTGAACAAGTATGGATATATGTCTGTGCATGGTTGCACATGTCTGTACACATGCATACACTCACATTTATGTATGTGTGTGTGCGTGTGTGTGCATTCTTATGATTGGTTTTTTGTACATGTTTATGTGTGTGGATGCATGTGCATGCATGTGTACACATGTGGGTGTGTGTGTTTATTTGTGTTTGTGTGTATGCTTGTGCATGTTTGTGTGCATTTGGGTGCATGTGAGGTTATGCATATATGTGGGCTAGCTTGTATGTGTTTGTGTATGTATGTGCCTGTGTGTGCATGTTCACATTTGTTGCATGTGTGCATGCATGTGTAAATGTCGCTGCAAGTATATTTATGTTTGTGGATGTGTGTGTGTGTGCACATTTGTGTGTATGTATGTGCATGTGTGTTTTTTCATGCATATGTATGTGTGGGCATTTGTGTCTATGTGCGTGCATGTGTGCGAGTTTGCATGCATGTGTGTTTATTTATGTGTGCATGCATGTCTATGTGTGTGTTTGGGTGCTTGTGTGGGTGTATGTGTGTACATGAGTTAGTGTGCATGTCCATGTTTATGTATGTGTGTATGTGCACATGTGTGAATGTGTGTGTTTGTGTATGAGTGTGTTTGAACGTGTGCATTTGTGTGTGTGTTTGCATGTGTATTTGTACATATATTTATGTACGTCTGTGTGTGTTCACATGTGTGGTTGTGTGTGTATGTGCATGCATGTGTGCAAGCTTGTGTGTTTGTGTCTGTTTATGTGCATGTGCATGTGTGTGTGAGCTTGTTTGAATTTTCATTCTTGTGCATATAGGTGTGTAGATGTGTCTATTTGTATGTGTGTTTGTCTGTGTATGTACATGTTTTTGTGAATATGTGTTAGTGCATCTTTGTCTATGTACATGTTTGTCTATGTGTGTTGTGTGTTTGGTTGTGTATGCATGTTCATGTATACATTTGCACATGCATGTGTGTATTCATGTGTGTGCTTGCATATGTGTATGTGTGCATATGTGTGTATTTGTTTATTAGTGCGTATGTATATGATTGCATGTGCGTATGTGTGCATTCCTATTCGTATACAATTGTGTGAATGTGCATTTGTATTTCCAATTGTGTGCGTGGGTATGCGAGTGCATTTGCATGCGTGTGTGCTTGTACATGTGTTGGTTCACATGTGTGTATGTGTGTGCATATTTGTGTGTGTGGGTGCATGTCGGTGTGTGTTCTAGCATGTGGGTGCGTGTTGGCTTGTGTGTATGTTCCTATGCATACAGACAAGCATATGCATATGTGTGTAGATATTGTCTTTGTTTTCTCGTGTGCTCATGGTCATGTGTATTTGTCCATATGCATGTGTGTGTGTATGTGTGTGCATCTATGCTTTTGTGTTTGTGTACGTGTGAGCATGTGGGTTTTACATGTGCATGTGTTTGCATGTATATGTGTGAGCATGTTTATATATGTGTATCTAAGCATCTGTGCATATGCCTACTGTGTGTCTATCTTTTTGTGCATATGCACATCATTGTGTAAGAATGTATTTGTGTGCTTGTCTAAATGTGATTGTGTTTGTTCATTTATGTGCGTTGTGCATGCACATGTGCACATGAGAATGCATGCATCAATGTATGTGTGTGAGCTTGACTATAAGCATGTGCATATCTCTATGTGCACATGTGCATGCATGCTTGTGTGTGTGTGCCTGTGTTGTCAGCATGTGTTCAAGCATGAGTGTGTGTGTGTTTGTGGGTGTGTGCATGTGATTGCATGCATGAGCTAATGTATGTGTAGTTATGCATGTGCATGCATGTGTATGTATGTTATTGTGTGCTTAACATTTGAATGTGCATGTGTTTGTTTTTGGGCATATATGCATACATGTGTGTGTGCATGTGTGTAGGGTTGTTTGTGTGTTAGTGTTTGTGTATGTGTATATGAATGTGCATTCACACACATGTGTGTGGTTGTTTATGCAAGCATGTGTGTGGGTTCATGTGTGTTGGTGTGTGTGGATGTGTATGTGCATGTGTTCACGTGCACATGTGCGTATGTAGGCATGGATGCATATGTCTACTTAAGCATGTGTATATGCATGTGTGTCTGCATGTGCTTATGTGTGTGTGTGTGTGTTAACATGTGTGTACCTATGTATGCATATATGTGTGCGTGCATCTGCACACGACTGTGCATGTGCTCGTACACGTGTGTGTACTTGCGCATGTCTTTGTGTATGTGTGTGCATATGTATATGTTCTAATGTATTTTTTGCATGTGTGAGAGTGGATGTGTGTGTTTGTATTTGTGCATGAGTATGAGTTTTTGAGCAAGTGCATTCATGCATGAATGCATCTATGTGTATGTGAATGTGTGTGCAAGTGCAAGTGTTTATGTGCTTGTGTGTACATGCTGTGTGTGAATATGTGTCAGCATGTGTTTGTGTGTGTGCATCCATGACTGTATGAATATGTTTCTGTGTGTGTGCACGTGTTTGTAGATGTGTGTATGTTTGTGTGTGTGATTATGTCATTATGCGTGTGTGTGCATATGCATGAATCACCTTTTTGGTGCTCATGTGTTTGTGGGTATTTATGTTAGTGTGTGTATGGGTGCGTGGGTGTGCGTGTGTGGGTGCATAGATGCGCCTATGTGTGTGTGCAATTGTTTGGGTGTGTGTGCATGTACATGTGTTTTTGTATGTGTATGTGTGTGCATGTGCACATAGGTTCTACACTCGTTTGGGCATGCCATATTGCAAATGTACTTGTATTCCTATATCCATGCACATGTAGGTGTGCTCCTGTGTGTGTGTGCATGTGATTGTGTGTGTATGCATGTCTGTGTGTGCATGTGTGTGCATTTGTACAATTGTGTATGTGTGTGCATGCATGCATTTGTATGTGTTTGCATGTGTATGCACATGTGTTTAGGTGCACATATGTATTTATGTGTGTGTGGATGCATGCATGTGTTTGCATGAGTTGTGTATTGGTGCACGTGCCTATGTGTGTGAAGATATCTATTAGTCAATATGAGTTCATGTGTGTATGTGTGCATGTGTGTGTGTGTTTTCATGCATATACATGCATGCATGTGTATGTGTGCACGTGTTCGTGTGTGTTGTTTTGCATGTGTGTAGGCCTGTGCATGCACGTGTGTGTGTAATTGTGTGTGTTGTGGACTAGTGCATGCACGTGCATGTCTACATACTTGTTTATTGTTTGTTTGTGTATGAGTGTGTGTGCATGTCTATGTGTGTGTGTGCTTGTGCTTGTGCATGTGGTTGTGTGCATGTCTGCTTGTATGTGTGTGTGGGTATGTTTGTGTGCTTTTGTGTGTGTGCTTGTGTATGTGTGTGTGTTTACATGTTTGTGTGTGCGCATGTGTTTAGGTGCACATGTTTGCATGTGCATATGTGGCTGTGCATGCATATTTGTTTTCATGGGTATTTTGAGTGTGCCTTTGTGTTTGTGTATGTATGTGTGCAAGCATGCGAGCATGTGGCTGTGTTTGCATGTGTGTCTACATGTGAGTGTGTGTGTGTGCTTGTGTGCACATGTTTTCCTGGGCATGTGTGCATGTTTATGTGCATGTGTGTGCATATTTTTGCATGCATAGGTACTTGTGTATACATGTGTGTGTGTGTTCATGTGTATTTGCATGTGTCTGTGCATGCATGCATGTGTGTGTGAATGTGTGTACGTGTGAGTGAGTGTATACATAATTGTGATTACATGTTTGTGTGTACATGTGTGTTTGCATTTGCATGTATGTAAGTGTGTGCATGTGTAGAAATACAAGTGCATATGTGTGCATGAAAGCATGTGTCTATGTGTGTTTGTGCATTTTTACATGTGCAAGACTATGCATGCTTATGCATTAATGGGTGTGCATGTATGTGGCTTCACGTATGTGTGCATGTTCTTTTGTGTGTGTGTGTGTGCGTATGTGTGTGTGTTAGCGTGTGTTTGCTGATGCATGTGAGTGTGTCTGTGCAAGCATGTGCTAGTGCCTGTGTGTGCATGCTTGTGTGTGCACGTGTGTTTTGGAGATGTGTGTATAAGTCCATGTGCATATGTGTGTGTGTGGGTGCACATTTGCACATGCGTGTGTGAGTGCATGCATGTTTACGTGTTTGCTTTTAGCCATGTGTGCATTTTTATGTGTGTTTGTGTGTATATATTTGTATGTATACATGTGTGTGTGCATTTGTCAATGTCGATGTGTGTGTGTGTGTGTAAGCCTTTGTGCATGTATATGTGTGTGTGCATATGTATCATTGCATATGCCTGGATGTAGACATGAGTGTTTGTGTTTGTGTGTGTGTATATGCGTGTGTGCATTTGTTCAAGTGTGTATATGTGCATGATCATGTGTGTGTTAATGTATCTCTTTATGTGTCTTTATGTCTGTGGTTGTATATGTGTGAGTGTATTAGTGGTTCTGTGTGTGTGTACCTCAACGTATGTGCATGTGTGTGTGTGCATGTGTTTCAATGCATGTATGCACATGTGTAGATGCATGTTCATGTAAATGTGAACTGGTAAATGAGTGTGTGCATGCACATGTGCTTTGTGTGTTAGTGTGTGCATGTGTGTGCATGTGTGTATTTGTGTGTGGGTGTAGGTGTGTGTTTGTGCATATACCTTGTGTGTTAGTGTGTGCATGTGTGTGAATGTGTGTGTTTATGTTCATGTGTGTATTTGTGTGTGTTCATGTGCATGTGTTTGTGCATGTGTGTGTTCCTATACGCATGCGCATTTGTATGTGTTTGAATATGTGTATGCATGTGTGCATGTATTTATGTATTTATGCTGCTTTGCATGTGTGTAGGAAAGAATGCATGTGTACTTGTCTTCTTATGCATGTGCATATGTGAGTGTGTCTATGTGTCTATGTGTTTGTTCACATGCATATGTATGCGTGCATGCTTGTGTGTCTATTTGTGTGGGTGTGTGCATGTGTGTGTTTGCATACATGCATGTATATATAAGTGTGCATGCATGTATGCATGAGTGTGTATGCATGTGTGTGTGAGTAAGTGTGGTTTATCTAAGTGGGTGTATAAGTGTTTGTGCATATGCATTTGTGTGTGTTTATACATCTGTGTGTGCTTTTGCATGTGTGTTTTTATGTGTGTTTATTTTTGTGTGTATGCTTGTGTGTGCATTTGTGTGTGCCTATGTACACCATTTTTGTGATTATATGTAAATGTTTTTATACCAATATATGTGATTGTATGCATGTGTTTGTGTGAGTGTGCATGTGAGGGTGCACATGTGTGTGTGTGCATGTATACTTGTGTGTGGATGTGTGTGTGTGTGTGCATCTATGTGTGTGCCAGTGTAAGTGCAGGTGCTTTTGTGTGCATGTGTGCATGTGTGTGTTTTTATGTGCATGAGTGTGTGTGTGTGTATGTGTATGTGTGTGCATTTGTGTGTGGATTTGTTTGTAGAGTGTGCACGTGTACGTCATGTGTATTTGTGTATGTGAGTGTGTTGTGCATGCTATTGCATGTACATGCTTTTGTGCACCTTTGTGCGTATCTATGTATGTCCGTGTCTATGCAAGTTTGCATGTGCATCTGCATATTTGCATGATTTTGTTTGTGTGTGCATGCATTCTTATGTGTGGGCCTGTGTGGGTGCATGCATGTGTGCATGCTATGTGGGTCAACAAGCAAGCATGTACATGTGCTTTGTATGTGTGGGTGGATGTGCATATGTGTACATATGTGTGCGTGTATGTGCATGTGTGTTTGTTCATGTGTGCCTCATGCGTGTGTGAAAGTATGTGCGTGTATATTTGGTGTATGTGTGCATGTGTGTGTGCATATGTGTGTGTATGTGTGTGTCCATTGAATGTGTGTGTTTGTGCTACTCTACATGCAAGTGTGTGTGTCTACTAAATGTGTGTGTGTTGTGCATGTGTGTATACATGTGCATGTGTGTGTACATGTGCGCATGTGTGCATGTGTTCGTGCATAAGTGTGTGCATGTATGCATGTTTTTGTGTGCACACACATGTGCATGTGTGTGTATGCGTTCCTATGCATGCTTATGCTAGTGTTTGTGTGCACTTTTATGTGTTTGTGTGTGTTCTTTTGTGTGCATGCATGTGTGTTTGTGTGCACGACTATGTTTTTATGCATGTATTTTATGTGTGTCTGTAGTTTTGTATGTATGTTTACTTGTGCCTATCCATGTGTGCATGTACATGTGAGTGTTTGTGTGTTAGTGTGTGGGTGTGCGTGTATGTTTGCATGTTTGGGCATGTGTTCTTGTTTGGGTGCGTGGGTGCATTCGTGTCTACATGTGTGCAACACTTTGTATTTTTATATGTGCATGAGTTTATCATTGTGTGTTTATATGTGTGTGGGGTGGTGTGCTTATGTGTATTTAAGTGTGTACATTTATGAGCATGTGTGTGAATTTGTGCATGTGTGTGTGCTTGAGTGCTCGTGTAGGTGTGTGTGCTTGAGTGCATGTGTAAGGGTGTGTGCTTGTGTGTGTGAGGGTGCATGCATGTGTGAATGTGCAAACATTCATGTGTTTGAGTTCATGTGTGAGTTTGTGGCCATGTGTATGCATGTGTGGGTGTGTGTTCGCATGTGCATGTTTGTTTGTGCTTGTGTGGGTGTGTATGCATGTGAGTGTGCAGTGTTTACAAGTGCATGTGGGTGGATGTTTGTGTGTGTTGTGCATGTGCATGCATGTGTGTCTAAGAACCCATTTGCATATGTATATATGTGTGCATGTCTTTATTTGTGCGTTTGCATTTATGTGCTTGCTCATGTGAATGTATTTCAAGTTGTATTTGTGCATGTGTGTGTGCACTTGTGTATGTTGTTGTGCACATGCATCAAGGTGCATGTATGTGTGTGTCTGCATACATGCACATGAGTGTGTGAGTGTGCATGCATGCATGTGTATGTGTGTTTGCATCTTTGCAAGTGTGAGCATATACAAGTCTATGTGCATGTGTTTGTGTGTGTGTGTGTTGAGTGGTTTTGTGTGCATGGCTATGTGTATGTTTGCATGCATGGGCATGTGTGCTTGTGTGTGTGAATAGGAATGCACATGTGTGCATATATGCATGCATTCATATGTGTGCATGCATAAGTTTGTGGTTGCATGTGAGGGGGATAGGGATGTGTGCATAAGCACGTGTTTGAGTGCATGTGCATGTGTTTGTGTATGTTTATGTGATTGTGTAAGTGTGTGTGTGGGTGTGTGCATGGATGCATGCTTGTATGCATGTACAAGCATTCCTATGCAAGTGTGCAATTGTGAGTTTGTTTCTATGTATGTGTGTGGGTGTGTATATGCAAGTGCATATGCTTGTGTGTGTGTGTGTTTGTGCAAGTGAGTGTGCTTGTGTGTGTGCGAGTGCATGTGGGTACGTGTTTGTGTGTGTTCAGCAAGGGCACATGTGAGTCCATGTGTACTAGCACGCTTGTTTATCTATATATATATATATGTGTGTTTGTGTGTTTATGCACTTGTGTGTAGGCATGTGTATATTTCTATGCACAAGCATATGAGTACATGTGTGTGTCTGCATGCATGCACATGTGTGCATGTGTGTACATGTGTGCGTATGTGCGTGTTGGTTTGCTTGCATATATGTATGCTTGTGTGTTCATGTGTGTTGAGGTGTATGTGTGTGTATGCATGTGTGAGTGCATATGTTTGTGTGCTTGGGTACATGTTTTGTATGCATGCATGTGTACATATGCATATAAGTATATGTGCACAAGTGTGTGTTTGTGTTCAAGTGTGTGGATGTATATTGGTCTTTGTGCATGTGAGTATGTTTATTTATGCATGAGTGCATGTGTGTGTGCATGTAGGCATGTGTGTGTGTGTTGGGTGGTGTGTATGTGTTAATGTGTGTGTGTGTGCATGTGCCTGTGTGTTGATGTCTGTGCATGTGCTTTTCTTGTTGATGCATGTGGTGGGCACTTGTGTGTGTTTATGCCCACATATATCCACGCATGTGTTTGCGTGTGTGTGTGTGCTATTGCACGTTGGTGTGTTTATGCATGCATGTTTGTTTGTGCAACCATGTGTCCATATGTGTGCACATGTACATATGTGTGTGTTTGTAAATGCATGTTTGCACTTGTGTGTGTGTGCATGCACATGTGTGCATGTTTATGTGAGTGTATCAGTATGTGTGTGCATGTTTGAGTTTGTGAGCATTTGAGTTTGTGTGTGTGTTCTTAGTGGGTGTCTAGGTTCTTGTTTATATGAGTGTCAGTGCATGTGTGAATAAGTTTGTGTGTGTGTGTGTGTTCATTCAAAAATGTTAGGATGTGTGTATTTTTGTGTACATGTGCATGTGTTTGAGCTTGCATGCATTTGTTTATGTGTGTGTGTTTGTGTTTGTATGTGTGCATGTGTATCTATGCATGTAGGGTGTATGTGAATAAGTGTGTGCATGGGTCTATGTGCTAGTGTGCCTATGTGTGTCTGCATATGTGTACACTTGTGCATACATATGTTTATGCATGTATGTGTATGTATGCACATCCATGCATATGTAGGTTGGGGTGTGTGCAACTATGTGCAAGTGCATGCATGCATTTGTGTGTCTGTGTTCACATAAACGTGTGTGTGTTCATGTGTGTGAGATTGTGCATGAGTGGGTATATTCATGCTTGTGTGCATGTATGCGGGTATGAGTGTGTTTGTGGTTGAGTTTGTGTACATATGTGCATGTATGCATGTGTATATGTGTGCATGTTTATGCAGGTGCATGCACAGACATGTGTGTGCACAAGTGCATGGTTGCATGTGTGTGGGTCTATGTGAAAGTGCATGTGCATATGTCCATGGTTATATGCTTTTGTGTTTGCATGTGTACCCATGGGCGTGTAAGTGTTTGTGTGCATGCAAACATGTGTGTGTGGCCGTGTCCAGGTATTTGTGGATGTGTGTGTGTTTGTGTGTGCATTTGTCGCTATATGTTTGTGTGTGTGCTTGTGTATGTGCATGTTTGTATATTTGTGCATTTGCATGTGCTTTCATTTGTTTGTGAGTGTATATGCAAGTGTGTGCACAAGTTGGCATGTTTGTGTATGCTTGTGGTGATTGCGTACGTGTGCTCACGTGTGTATGAATATGTCTAGATGTGTGCATGTGTGTGCATGTGTGTGTGTTCATCTATGTAGCCTATGAGTGTGTGTGCATGAGTGTATTTTCATTCATATGTGTGTGCATTCATGTACATGTGTGCGTTTGTGTATGTGCGTATATAAGTGTGTATGTGTGTGTGTATGTCTCTATGTGCATGGGTTTGTCTGTGCGAGTGTGGGTGTTTGTGTAAGTCTATACGTGTGTGTGTGGGTGTGTATGCATGTGTGTGCTCGTGTGTCCATGCATGTTTGTGTGTGAATGCATGTGTATATGGATATATGTGTGTTTGTCCACATGCATGTGTGCATGTGTGCAAGTGTGTGTACTAGTAGGCATGTTTGTGAATGTGTGAGTGTGTGTACAAGTGTCTGTCTCATTGCATATATGTGCATGCGTGTGTGTGTGTGTATGTGTGCATGCTTCTATGTGTGTGTAGTCACATGTGTGTGTCTACAAGTGCATGCATCTGTGTGAGTTTGTGCATCAATGTGCATGTGAGTGTGTACTATGCCTATACATGTGCGCATTGGTATAGGTGTTTAAGTGCATGTGCAATTGTGTGTGTACATTTGCATATGTTTTTGTAACTATGTCTGTGCTTGTTGATGTGTGCACATGCATACGTTTGTGTGTGTGTGTTTATGGGAGTTGGCTGGTGCATGCATATGTGCACAAGTTTGTGCATGTATGTGTATATGAGTGCATTTAAATGCATTCATGCATATGCTTGTGTACTTGTGTTCGATTTTACATGCATGTGTATGTGTGTCTATGTGTGCACATTCGTGTCCATGTGTGTGCTTACATATGTGTGCTTTGCCATGTGTGTGCATGTGTGTCTATGCACCTATGACTGTGAGCAAGACTTTGTGTGTGCATGTGAGTATGTGTGTGGATGCCTATGTTTGGTTTTATGTATGTTTGTGTATAGGTATGTGTACTTGTGTTTGTGAATGTGTGTGGACAAGTGCACTTTTGTGTTTGTGTATGTTCATTTGTGTGTGTGCATGCACATGAGTGTGAGTCCATGTGCTTGTGTGCATGTGCACACATGCATTCATGTGTGTGTGTGGGCATGCATGTGTCTATGATTGCTCATGTCAATTGTATGAGTCTTACTATATTTGTGTGTGTAAGTGAACATGTCTATGCATGTGTGTAAATGCATGTATATGTGTCCATGTGTGTGTTTGTGTTTGTGCATCTCTATATGTGTGGTTGTGGGCATGTATTTTTGTGCATGTGCATGTTCATGTATGTATGTGTATTTTTGTGCACATGTGTGTGTGAATGTGTGTGTTCATGTGTGTTTGTGCTTATGTGTGCGTGCTTATGTGTGTGGGTCAATGTGCTTATGTTTGAGTGTTTGTGCATGTCTGCTTGTTGTTGCTTGTGTGTGTGTGCATGTGCATGTGCTGGTGCACACAAGCATGCATATGTATGTGTGTGTGCATATGCATTAGAGTGTGTAGGCATGTGTGTGGGTGTGTTTTTGTGTAAGCATGTATGAGTTTGTGAGCATTTGAGTGTGTGTGTGCTTAGTGGGTGCGTGGGAGCTTGTTTGTGTGTTTATGTATATGCATAAGTTTGTGTGTGAGTGTGTACATGTGCAAGTTTTAGAAGATGTGTGTTTGTGTGCATGCATGTCTTTGTTCATGTATGCATCTGTGTGTGCATGTTTGGGTCTCTATCTGTGTGTGTGAGAGAGAGTTTGTGATGTTGTGTGTGCATGTGTGCAAGCATATGTAAATGTGTGTGTGCATAATCATATTTATGTGCACATGTATGTGTGTATATGTCGATGCATGTGTTTGAATGTATCTATGCATAGGCACATTTGTGTGTGTACATGTGTGCAAAAAGGGGTGTGTTCATATGTATGGGCATGTATGTGTGTACAATGTGTGTGTGCTTGTGAGTGTGTTTTTTTCATTCGTGCATGCATGTGGGTGTGTGTTCACGTGCAACATTATTTGTGTGAATTCATGTGCATGCGTGTGCATGGGTCTTTATGGAAATGTGTGTGAAGTGTTTGTGGGTGTGTGAGTTTGAGTGCGTGCATGTACATATATGTGTGTGGGGGTGTTTAAGGATGTGTGTGTGAGTCTATGTGCGTGTGTGTTTTTATGTTATTGGTCATCTATGTGTGGATGTGTGTGCAAATTTCTGTGTGTCTGTGTGTGCTTGCATATGTATGTGTGTGTGTGTTTGTGCATGTGTGTGCATGTTTTTGCAAGCATCTAAGGGTATTTTTATGCGTGTGCATGTGTGCATGCATGTGCATGAGTAGGTGTGTTCGTGCACGTTTGTGTGCAATTATGTTCATGCTTGTCGATTTACTTGTGTGTATATGCTTGTGTTTGTATAGTTATGTGCATATTAGTTCATCTATGCATTCCTACAAGTGTGTGCATGTGTGTGTGTTTATGTGTGTGCAAAAGAGTGCGTGTATGTGTGTGTGTATGAAAATGTTTGCATGTGGGTAGGTGTGTGTGGTTCCATGTTTATATGTTGTGTGTGTACGTGTGTGTGTGTATGTGCGCATCTATCTACACATGTCAATATGTGCATGCCTATGTGTTTGTTCATGAGTGTGTGCATAGAAGTAGGTGCATGATTTAGCATGTCCTTGAATTTATGAGTGTGTGCAAGTGCATGCGAGTGTGTGCGATTACTTATGTGTGCACGTGTATGTATGTGTGTGTGTATGTGCATGTACATTCATGTGTGTGTGTGTGCATACATGTGTATATACATGTGTGTGTGTGTGTCCTTGTTTATGTGCATTTGTGTGTACATGTGTGTATGTGAGTTTTCAAATGTGTGTGCCTGTGAGTGTGTGTTGTGCATGTGAATGTGTACATTAGTACATGTGTCTATGTGTTTGAGCATGTACGTGAATGGATGCATGTGTGTGTGTGCATGTGCATGTGCATATGTGCGCATATTTCTGTGTTTGTGCTTGTTGGCATGCGTGTGTGCTTGTGTGTATGTTTACATTTTTATGCATGTGCATGCATGTATCTACATGTGGCATGTGTTTGAGTACTGTTAAATACATGCTTTTAAATGTGTGTTTGTGTGCATGTGTGCAAGTTTGTGCAGATGCATACTTGTGTCTGTGTTTATGTGTGCATATGTATGTGCATGGTATGTGTGTGCTGGTTATGTGTATGCATGTGTGTGTCCATGTGTCTGTGCACCTATGTGAATGAGTAAGTTAGTCTGTGTACTTGTGGGTGTGTGTGTGCATGCTTATGTTTGGCTTTATGCACATGTGTGCATAGGTGTGTATGCATTTTTTTGTGAGCATGTGTAGGCATGTGTGATTTTGTGCATGTGTATGTGCATATATATGTGTGTGCATACAAGCATTTGTATCAATGTGTGTGTGAGTGGACATGTGCACATGCATGTACGTACGTGTCCATGTGAGTGGTTGTTGGTGCATATTTTTCTGCATGTGAATGTGCATGTGTGTGTGTATGTGTAATTTTGTGTGCATGTGTGTGTGTGTTTATGCATGTTTGTGTGTGCACATGTGTGTAGGCATGTGTGTGCTTGTGTTTGTGTGTGTATGTGTGTGTGTGTGTGAGTGCATGTGAGCATGCCTATGTGTACACGTGCGTGCGTGTGTGTGTGTGTGTATATGTGTTTGTGTACACTAATGTGCTTGTGTGAGTGCATGTGCATATGTGTATATAAGCATATGTGTGTGTGTATGTGCATGTGTACATATGTGCTTGCATGTGAATGTTTATGCAAGTGTAGTTGTTCTTTTGTATGTCTATATGTCTGTGTGTGGGTGTGTGTGCATGTGTGTACACGTATATATGTGCACATGCATGCTTATGGTTACTTTTTTATGCATGTGTCTGCATGTGGACATGTGCTTATGCATGCATGTTTTTGTGTGTGTACATGTGCATGTGAGTTTGCATGTGTCAGTGTATGTGCATGTGTTTATGTGTGTGTCTGTGCATAAGTGTTTATAGGTGCATATGTGTATGTGTTTGTGCATATGTGTATGTCTACGTGCACATGCCTATGGGTGTGCATATTTATGTGTGAGTGTGCATGCTTGTATATGTGCATAATTTTATATATATGTGTGTTTGTGCATGTGAGAGTGCATGTGTCTGTGTGTACAAGTGCATGTGTAAGCATTTGCATGTGTCATTGTGTGTGTATGTGGATGCATGTGTGTGTTCCTACATGTATCTATTTATGGGTGTGCAAGTCGTGTGTATGCATGTGTGTATGTGTGTGCTTGTGTGTTTACATTTGCTTGCATTTGTGTACATAAGTGTCTGTGCATCCATGGGTGCATTTGTGTGCATGCCTGCATGTTTATGTATACATATGTGTGCGTGTATGTATGTGTGTGGGCATGCGCATGTTTGTGCAAGTGTGGAATTTGCATGTCAGGGGGTGTGTGCATGTGTATTTATGTGTTTGATCATGTTGTAGTGTATGCATTTGTGCATGTGTTTGTGTGTGGATGTATGTGTATATGGGTATGAGTGTGTGTACATGTGTGTGGATATGTGCTTATGTGCATGTGCGTGCCTACATGTGTGTTAGTGTGCATGCATTCGTGTGTATGTGTGCATGTTTTTATGCATGTTTGTGTGTATGTGTATGTGTATGTGTGTGAGCATGTGTGTTTGCAAATGTGAATTTTAGTGTGCGTACGTATGCATGTGAGTGGGTGTGTGTGTGTGCATGTGTGTATGCACACTCATGCATTTGTGCATGTGTGTGTATATGGGTGTGAGAGTGTGTGCATATTCATGTGTTCATGTGTATTTGTGTATGTGTTTTCCTGTGTGCTTGTGCATATGCATGTGTTTTCTTATTCGTGTGTGTATTTATGCATTTGTGGGCATGTGGGTTTGAGTGCATGTGAGTTGCTATGCATGTGCGTGTGTACATTTGTGTATTTGTGTCGACATTCATGTGCATGTGTGTGTGCATGTGTAAGTGTGTGTCTGTGTGTGCTTGTGTGATGGTGTGCATGTGTGATGGTGTGTATGTGTTTGTATCCATGTGCACCTATGTGCATGCATACATGTGTGTGTACATGTGCATGCATGCATATATGTTTGTGTGTGGGTGCATGAGTGTGCATGTTCATATGTGTGGGTGTGCATCAGTGTTTGTGTATGTGTGCACACGTGAGTGTGGACATGAACACATGTGTGTACGTTCATGTGTGTGTGCATATTACTGTGAAAGATTGTACATGTATTTCTGTATGTGCATGCATCTGTGTGTGCATGTGCGTACAAGTTTGCATGCATTTCTACACGTGAGTGTTTGTGTGCATGTTTGCATGTCTGTGCCTATGTGTCCATGTGCATATGTGCATACTTATGTGTGCATATGCAAGTGTGAGTGCAACTGTTTGTGTCTATGTGGATGTGTTGTCATGTGTTTACTTATGTGTATGTGCATGTGTATGTGTGGGAGTGAGTGAGTGTGTGTAAGCACATATTTTTGTGCACATGTGTGTGTATGTTTGCTAGTGCATGCTTGTGCGTGTGTTCTATTATATGTGTATGTGCATGCGTCTATGCATATCTGTGTGTACATGCATGTGTGTGTGTGGGAGTGAGTGAGTGTGTGTAAGCACATATTTTTGTGCACATGTGTGTGTATGTTTGCTAGTGCATGCTTGTGCATGTGTTATATTATATGTGTATGTGCATGCGTCTATGCATATCTGTGTGTACATGCATGTGTGTGTGTCTACATGTGCATGTGCTTCTGTGTGTCTGTGTGTGCTCATGTGTGTATAGATGTGTGCATGTGTGAATTTGTGTGCAATGTTATATGAGCGTATAAGTGTGTTGCAATTGTGTGAGTGTATACGCGTATGTGTGTGTGTGCTTCTATGTTTGTGGGTGTGTGCATGCATGCATGTGCCAATGTGATGTGTGCATATATACGTGCATCTATTTGTTCATGTGCACATGTGTGATTGGGTGTATGTGTTTGCATGTGTGTATGTATGCATCACATGTTTGTATTTTGTGTGTGCATTTGTGTGTGTGTGTGTATGTGTTGTGTAAGTGTATGTACATGTGTGTTCAAGGGCGTGTATATGTGCCTATGTGTGCATGCATGTGTTTGCATTTTTTTGTTCATGCATTTGTGTGCATGCATAGTTTTGTGTGCATATACGTGTAGGTGTGAATATCTACATGCATGATTGCAAAAGTTTGTGAGCACATGCATGCATGTTTGCATGCCTGTATTTGTGTGTGTGCTTATGTGTGCATGTGTCTATGTATGCACGTGTATGCATATGTGCACCTGTGTGTGATTATGCATGTGTGTACATGCATATGTGTGTGTATGCCTATGAGCATTTGTCTATATGGGTGGCATGTGTGTATGTATTTTCATTCATGAACATGTGTGTATGTGTATGTGTATGTGTATTTGTATAGTTGTGTTTGTGCATATGTGTATGTCTACATACCCATGTGTGTGCACATTTGTGTGAGAGTGTGCATGCTTGTACATGTGCATAAGCGTACATATGTGTGTATTTGTTGAGAGTGCATGTGTGTGTACAAGTGCATGTGTAAGAGTGTTTATGCTCTCTCACACACTCATATGCACACAAACATGCACATATGGATGCACACACATTCGTACACACAAGTAAAAACCTTGTGCATTCATATGCATGAACTCATACACATATGCACAAATGCATGCATAAACACAAGGATAACTTACACGCATGAACAAACACTTGCTTGCCCGCACGTATGTACAAATTCACACACACGTACGCACACCCTTACACACAAACAACATGCACACTAGCATGTGCATATACATGCACACTCACATGTGCATATACATGCACACATGAAGGCAAACACACATATGCTCATGGACACAGACACATGAAAACATGCTCGTGCACATGCACATATAAAACCACACATGAACACTCACACACACATAATATCATGCACACACACATTTGCAAACATACAGACTTGCTCATGCACACATGCACATACACACATGTATGCACACATCCACACACCAACATAAATACACACCAATAGTCACACATTCACATAACTATGCATGCACTTATGCACACACATGAATAAGCACAAAAACACATTCACAAACACATGCTAGAAAACACTTGAACATGCACATATGCACACACATACACACATAATCATATAAATAAACATTTTCACACTTGCTTATGTAAACACATGCACAAAAATATGAACATGCACACACAAACACACACTTGTACACACAGACATGCATGCATAAATGCACACAAGTACATGTTTACACATAGACTCATAGATACACGCAACTTGACATGGACATGCACAACCACATGCACACATACAAACATATATATACATAAACACAAAAACACACATACATGCATACACACTTGCACCGACACATGCACACGCACATATGCATCAACATACACTGATTTCTCTGCATGCACGCATACAAACTCACACACACACATGCATGAATCTACAAACACAAACATGTGCATGCATGTGCATACACACTAACATACACATACCCACATATGTGTGCACTTATACACACATGAATTTTTTTGTGTACACACATACAGGAACCCACACATTGTAGAACACATACACACACGCATGCATGCATGCACCCATACACACACATGTGAATGTATGCACACACAAAGACAAATGCACAGACACCCACACATACACCCCCTCACCCCTACACATGCTCGTACACAGATTCACACACTTAAACATCTGCATGCATACAGCCATATACACACTTGTACACATATACATAACCACACACCTACACAAATATGCGCATACAAACATGAACATGCACACTCAAACACATAAGAACTTGAACGAGCACACATAAGCACACACACAAACACATGCAAACACACAAACATGCCTGCACATAATCGTGCACACACATGTAGGCACATGCATACATGTAGGAACACGTGCACACACACATGGATGCATAATACACAAACTACATAAAAATAGATGCATAAATACACACACATGAACCCAAGTACATGCCAGCATGTGTGTGCAAGTACACACACACTCACTCACTCACTCATGGATGCAGAAATACACACACATGCATGCAAGTAAGCACATACGCACCCACACACATACATACAAAAATGCACACATGCACACACAAACATACACATGCATATGCTCAAATACACACACACACACACATCCACACAAATGAACACACTCACACCCTCATGCACAGACACACATGTACATGCATAGGTACACACTTGCACACCCATAGGCACTCATGCTTTTGCACACACACACACATGCACATAAACACACACACATACAAAACCACACATACACCATCACACCCACACCAACAAATATATGCACACACACACATGTACAACCACATGCACATATGCACACACAGAAAGACATACACACACACACATAGAAAAGCACACATGCACATACACATATACACACAAGCACACACACACATACACACTCTCACACATAGATACACATGCATACACATACACACACATGTTTATTATGCTTGCCAATGCCCACACACACAATCACAAACAAGCATACACACATAGATGCACACACACATGTGAATCCTATAGCTAGATGCACAAGCTCAAGCAAACACACACACGAACTCACATGCACATGCAATGGCACACATACACTCACACATAAGCACTCTTGTACATGCATGCACATGCACACTCTCATGCACATAGACATGTATTCACACCCACACACATAAACACTTACACATGTACACACATATAAAAACACAAAATCATACACACACACACAAAACTACAATCACACAATCATATGCATGCACTCAAGAACATGCATGCACACACACTCACTCAATACACATGCACACACATGCTTGCATGCATGCATAAAAGCATAAATGAATATATAGACACACACACAACAAACACAATGTGCAAATGCACACATGCACATAAACACACACATGAACACATATGTGTATACACACACAAAAGAAAACATGCACACACATGCATAAACATATAGACAAACAAAAAATTCACAAGCACACACACACATGCACATAGACATGCACAAAAAATAAGCTTGCACAAGCACACAGTCACACATATACAACTTGTAAACACTAGTACACATAGGTACATACATGCACAAATACACGTATATATACAAACACAAGTGCAAATACACGTGCACATGGCCATGCACACACACTCTTATAAAACAAACACACACAAGCGTACACAATCACCGATGCATAGCTACATACAAAGACAACCACACATACACATGTATTGCACATAGGCAACAGGCACATAATGATGCACATGCACACATACATCCATGAACAAACACACATGCAAGCAAACATAGTTATGTACACACACATCTATGAATGCACACACGCTCACATACACCCACATGCACATGCACACAAACGCATGCACTCATAAACCCACACATACTAGAATGCCTACATGCACATATACACACAGCAACATATGCACACATGCTCTCTAATGCACACAAGCTCATGCATATGTGTGCACAAACACATAAAAGAACATACACACATATTTCTACAAACAAAACACATGCACACGTACATACATGAGCACACAAACATGAACACATATCTAGACAAGTATGCACACACTCACACACACATAAGTACAAACACAAGCATGTACACTAGCACACACGCACATAAATGGACACCACGAATGCACACATCATCATTTGCACACACATGTACACACATACATAGGCACACACACATCCACTACCATACACATGTACACATGCACATGAGCACGCCAACACACTCATGAACACACAAAAATATGCCCATGTGCCATCTATGCACACCAACACATGCATTCATGCTCATGCACACACGCACACAAATACCTACACACAGACACACTTACAAAAATGTACTCACACACACACATCTCTAAATACTCACACAGACACACACATGCATATACATGCACATATATGAAATCACATACAGATGCACAAACACACATGTAAATAAAGCTACAAGCATACATACATGCATACACAAAACTATCCAAAAACATATGCACACACACACACAAGCACCCATTTGGGCAGACACACGTGCATGAAGAAATACACTAATACATGTACAAATGCACACCCACACCAAGATACACACTAAATCATGTGCACCAAAACACACACACACACATGTGCTTACATGCACATAGACACAGACAAGCACACACTTACACACACCCACACATATTAACTATCACATGTGCATGCATTCACATAGATATGTACACATGCATGCATAAGCACATAAGCATGCACATACATACACCCACACATAGACACCACGACACAGATGCAGTCACACAAGCTCACACACAAATGCACACACTCACAAACACATAGACATGCACACACATACACACTCATGAACACATGCACACACAAGTAAGCACACACACACACACATACACACAAGCATATGCATAGCCATTCACATAGATCTTCACCCTCAAATACCCACACACCCACACATACCCACACACCTATACATAAACACACACATACATACTTGTATGCATGCACGTGGATGCACACACACAGAAACACGTGTGCATGTCCACAAGCCCAAATGCTTTGACACACACGAGCATGCATACACACATATGTACACACAAATAGATATTCACAAGAACACAAAAACACACATGCACACATAAACACATACACACATAAACACATACACATACATGAAAGAATACATGCAAAATCACATGCACACACACACACATCTACACTCTCATTCATGCACATAGAAACACATGCATACAAATGCACACTCACATGCATAGACACATGCCCATGTACACACACACATGCACACATGCACACACACTAGTGCACTCATACATACTCATGCACATGCACATGCACACTTACATACATACATAAACACATGCATGCACCTACGCACACACACATACAAATGCATAACACACATTCCATTGAACATGCATCCACAAGCACATGCATAGACTCACATGCAAACATGAAGGCACATACACATGCACCCACATAAATTCACACACACACACACACAAATACACACACCCACACATGTGCACATATACACACACGAAAGCACACAAACTAACATGCACCCGTGCACACAGGTGTACTCAAGCACAAGCACACATGGTACACTCTAAAAAGGATATGTACAAACATCCACACACAACCACACACATGCACACGCTCATATGCAAATGTGCAAGCATGCACATGCATACAAACAGAAACATCTACATAAACATGCACACACTCACGCATGAACACGCATACACACATGCCAAATGAGCAAACACACACATGCTCATGCATGCACATATGACACATGCACCGATGCAGACACATGCACAAATGTGAAAACATAAAGATGCATGTGCACATAGACATGCACACATACATGCAAATACACACATACACACGCGAATGCAAAAAAGTGTGAACATGCATATGCAACAACTCACACATGCACACACTCACGTGCACACATGAACATATATACATGCAAACACCCACATGCACAAGCACTCACACATACACATGCCACAAGAGTGCACATTCATGCACACAATTATCCCCACACATGCACAAATAAAACATATACAAACTCGTACACACTTACACAAAAACTTTAATGCACACACACACATATTCACACATGTACACATTAACATACACAAACAACTACACACATACACAAATACTTGTTTATTTACACTTGCACAAGAATACAACCAGACCCATATACGCACACAAGAACACATGCACACATATGCACATTTGCATGCAAAGAAACTCACATACACATGCAATCACACGCATACACATACATGCACAAAAACAAACACACTGACACACACACTCGCACACACTCACACACACACATGCACACATGCATGCACAAGCATAGATGCACATGCTTGTACTAGCACACCTAAATTGACATATGCACACACAATCACACATGCACACATATAAACTTGCACACACTAACACACAATCTTACAAACACACAAACACAAGAACACACATCCTCACCATTATGCACACACACACACACACAAATTTAGAATCAAGTACATGCACAGGCATATATGTGCACACACTCAAACAAACACACCCACACATAGGCATATAAAATCACACACAAGAACATATAGGCACACACATGCATGCATGCATGCATGCACACACACACAACCAAATACATACACATTCACATGCATATATATGCATGCATAAACACATATGCATGCACGCATGCATGCACACATGAACACACATATGCACATGAAGACATGCACAAACAAATGCATACATAAATAGACAAGCACAAGCACACATTAGCATGCACACACACGTACACACACTTGCACTCATATGAACACAAACTCATGAACACATGCAGACACATACCCACTTACACAAAAAACATGCATATACACACACATAGACATGGAAGAACACACGTAGACCCATATGCATACCACACACACTAACATACACACACAAGCACATAAGCACACACCATTCATAAAAACAAATGCACAAACACGAGCACACAAACACACATATACATGCACATGCCTGCATACAAGCTTATAAGAACACAAATTCACTAGCACCCACATAGGTACGCACACCCATACAAATATGTGCACACATGCACATACATAAGAACACAAGCAAACAAGCATGCACATGCACACATATATAAACAAACAAAAAAATCATAAATACATAAACACATGTACACACAAATATACACACTTGCATGCACACATGGAGTCATACACACATGCACAGCCACAAACATTCACACATGCACAAAAACAAGGAAACACACACATATGCACACAAATGCACACACTTACATGCATGCACACACACACATGCACATACACACATGGACACACACTTGTATGCATGCAAACACACACACACAAACACATCCACACATACACGCATACATACATGCTCACATAAACTTGCACCCACACACATGCATTCACTTAGGCACAAAAACACTCATAGAAGAAACAACACATGCACAAACTCACAAACACAAAAATGCATGCACACATGTAGACATACACAAACATGTGCCCTTATGCCCACACACAAACGTGCATACACACCTTCATAGACATAAGTACTAATGGACACATACAGATACAGACATGCATGCAAAAATGCACTCGCACACAAAAATAAACATGCACATGCACACACATGATCACACACACATACACATGCATGCATGCACACACAAACACAAACACAAACACATATACACGTAATCACACCCACACATAGGCACAGTTTTGCACACATGCACAAACACGTGCACACAAATATCTACACACAACCCACACACACACATAGGCATGCATACACATAAGTACACACATATAAAAAAAAAACATACACACACATACAAACATACACACAAACATACATGTACAAGTAGACACACAAACATGCACATACAAAACGCCCACTTGCAAACACACATACTCACATGTGCACATTAATGAATATACAAACACACACAGATAGGCACACACACATAAATAAGGACTTGCAAGGACACGTGACCACACAAGTACACACACATGCACACTCACATGCACACACACTATCGCTCATGCACACACACACACCCATGTACATATGTAGTCAAACTTGCACACATATGCATCATGCACATGCAAACACACATATAAATGCATATACAAGCACACCTGCATGCAAACATACATAATCAATAACACACACAAATGCACACATACATACAGACACAAATGCCCACACATACACTGACACACACACACATGCTTGTATAAATACACAAACATATACATATGCATGCATAGCAACATACACACACTCGTAAATACATATACATGCACACAAGCATGCACACAAACCCACACACCAACACAGACAAATACATGAGCCTACAAACATACACACATGCACTATTACACACACATATTCATACACATAAACACACACACATGCATGAATGCATCACATATACAAATGCATGCACACCATGAAGAAGCACACACATGCACAAACATGAACACACAAGAACATATATAGGCAAACATGAGTACAGACATACACACATACATGCATATGCATTATCACACATATACATACACATAGATGAACACACACACATGCACACAAGCACACACATTCTTGTGTGCACACACACTTAAGCTTACACACAAATATACAAGCATGTACACACATAGAAACACGCACATACCATGCAATAACACACATATACATATATGAACGTTCACATGCATGACACTTAAAAACACACACACCCATACATGCACTCTTATTCACATGCATGTGTACACATACACACACATGCACACACATGCACATGCAAACACGCAAACACATGCACACACACACATAGATGCACACATGCACACATGCACAAGCACATAAACTCACACACACTCAAGCATATAGCCACAAAGACACACACACTCACACACATATACACTAATAAGTACACAAATGTACATGCACATGCACATGCACACAAACCAAACACACATACATCACACTGTGCACACACACATGAATGCACATGATCACATAGCCACATACCCACATCAACACATGCACACATGTTCATGCATAACACCCAAACCACTACATGCAAGTGCACACAGACATACATCCACCCATATATTGACACACATGCACACACTCACACAACGACACACACACACTTGTGAATGCATGCACAAGCATACATGCTGACAATCACACACATTAGCAAGTACAAGCATTCACAAACTCATGCTTGAGCAGACACATGCATGCATACACACTCACACCCTTAATCACACACACACACACACACACTTATGCATGAATACATTCATGCAAATGCTTGTATAAATAAACAAATGCATACATCCACCCATACATGCAAGTAGACACACATACTCACAAGCACACTTGCACACATACAAAAATATATGCACACAAACCAACCTACACAAACCACACACTAATGCATATGCATGCACACACATGCATACACACATAAGAACATAAGAATACACACATGCACATATATATGTAGACATGTACACATATGCACTTGCATGCACAGGCATATACACATCTATATACACACACACACACACATTTACATAGTCATACATGCACACCTACATGCCCACACACACACATGCAATCACAAATATGCACAAAGACATACACATACACACACATATGAACAAAATCTAATGTGCACAAAAATGAACTAAAATGCACACACATAAGCACACAAACAGACACACACATGCACACCAACACAACTGAATAAACACATACACCTACACAATGTGCAATCACACATGTATGCAAGTATGCGTGTACACACCCACATGCACCAACATACATATACACACACACATACCTAAACATACACAAATGCATATGCATGCACATGCACACACACTCACACAAGCACACATACACATATACACATAAACATTCTTGCATATATGCAGCCATGTCACATGCACCCACACAAGCACACATACACAAGAATGCACTCACACAAATGCACATTCACGAGTGTACATGCAAGAACAAACATAGGCCTTCACACACATGTAGACACATATGTGCACACATGCATACACCTGTACACACACTCACATATTCACTCACACTTACCCATTTATTTTCACGTGCACACACATGTGCACACATGCACAAGCACACTCACACACATACATGTGCATGCATACGCACTCATGCATACTTAAACGCATGCACATGCATACACGCAAACACACACATGCACGCACACATAGGAACACAAGCAAACAATCATATACATGTACACACACTTAGACACACACACACACACAAAATTATAAATACACATGTAATTGTAAAGCTCATACAAACAAAAACATACACAAACTAATATGCACAAATGCATGAACATGTATGCACTCACACACTCACACACACATGTATAAACAAAAACATGCTTAGATGCACTACACACACACATATAAACATAAAAATACACACACATGCACACATATTGACACACTCACATGCACATGCACATAAAGATAAACACACAAAGGTATACACAAGAACATACACATACAAATATGCCATATACACATGAACAAAACATATGCTCACACATACATGATGCATGCACACTGTGACACACACACATGCACACATGCATACACACACATATGCACAAAGGCCCACACACACATATACTTGCAACCATGTAGACACATGCACCTACTCATGTGCACATACATACATATGCATGCATGCAAATGCATACATGCACACACACACATGGACAAACACATGCACACTAGCATATATGCACACATATGCACATACATGCATACACAGATGCACAAACACTTGCACATTCACACAGACACAAATGGAGAATCATGAACAAACACATACACACACAATCGCACATGTTCATGCACCTATGCACACACTTGTATACCTGCAGTCACACACACGTGCGTAGAAAAACTTTTACTCACACACATGCACCCATACATGCACAAACACATACATGTAAACAAACCAACACATGCACAAACTCCCAAATACACACACATAGGCACATACAACATATGTAAGTGCATGTACTCACACACATATGCATACACACCTGAATAGAGAAACATAATCATGCACACACATATATGCACAGGTGTGTCGAAAAATATAATTGCATGCACACACACAAACATACACACGCATGCACATGCATAGACACACACATATGAACCACACATGTACAAGCACACTAACACATGCACAAATGTACACAAATACATGCAAACACACACACGCTGGCATACTCAGGTACACACAAACACATGGACACACAAAGGGCTACAAACATAGACAAACATGCACATAAACAAGCACACACACATGCACAAACATGTGCACATGCACACAAACACACATGAACTGACACACACACACACAATATGCACACACAAACACGCATACCCACACATGCATACCGATTAATGCAACACATAAATGATTATACATGCATGTGCACACACATGTACACATGCATGTGAACACAAGAACCTACAAACACACAAACATTCACACATGTATGCACACCCACATGCACACACTTGTGCATTCATGAACACACACACACATGCATACACACACATAGATGCATGCACCTGCAAATATAGACACAAGCATGAATGCACACACTTAAGCATACACACAACTACAAACACATGCACGCACACACACACATTTACATATACACACATAGAAGCACACATATGCACACAAACAATTGTGCATAGGCACATACAAACACATACACATAGACATGCATGTACACACTTGCTCACAGACGTGCACACACATGTAGATGCACAATAATGCACACACATGCTCATGCACAAATACATACACCCTCATACAAACATGTGTGGGCATGCACACACACATTAACATACACAAGTATGCATGCAAACACAAACACATACACATACAAAAATGCATGAATGTACATGCACATACATAAACACACACACACACATGCACACAGATACTCATGCATGCACACATGCACACATGCACACATGCACACATAAGAAGACACACACACACATGCTTACGTGCACAACCATCCACACACACCTATGCCCACAACCACATGCACCCACATGCAACCACGTGCACATAGATGCACTCACAAAAACACATGCACAAATGCACACGCACACATGAACATGTGTACATGTACATAAGTGCACAAATGCACTCACTCATAAGTACACAAGCACACATGTGTACACACATGCATGCATACAGTTGTAGCATAGACACAGGCATGCACCAACAAACAAGAATACAAATATGTGAACACACATCTATGCACATGTATATACTCACACATGCACACAAACATGCACATGCATGCACACAAACTCTCACACACACTCACACAAGCACACTCATGCATTGTGACATATGCATACACACAGGCACACATGCACACAAACAAACGCATGCACACGAACATACATGCACACACATGCACAAACGTGCATGCATATACACGCATGCATACACTACACATGTACAAGCAAATACACCTTCACAAACACAAATGCACACACATACACAAAAATAAATATAACCACACAAGCACACACACATAAACACACATATAAGCAAAAAGCAAGCATGCATGTTTACACACACCCACACACACAGACACACACATGCACATGCACCTCCACAACTACAAACAAACATACACACACAAGCTCGCATACATACATACAAATACACATGCACACACACGATCTTGCACGTATACATACACACAATAGCATTCATGCACAAACGCACATGCACATTCAACACTCATACATGAGCACACATAAATACATATGCATGCACATATGCACATGCATGATCACACAAATGCACACAAATAGACACATAGTTCAAGCACACAGACAAATACATGCATGTGCACCTAATCATGTGAAGACACAAGCATGAATTTAGAAACACACACACAAACGTCCACACACAAGCATGCACACACCCACACAAGCATGGACATGCACACAAACACACACACACACACACTAGCACCAATCAATAAAGATGCATGCACATGCATATGTACACACATGGGCAAATGCAGATATATGCAAACACATGTACAGGGACACACACATATATATGCACACACTGACACACAAGGACACATGCATGGACACACATGCACGTGCACATGTGAACACATGTACTCATGCACACACGCGAATGGACATGTTGACAACCTGCACACACACATGCATACATGCATCCATAGACACACATACATGCATACACATGCACACACATACATGTACACACAAGTGCACACATGCACACAAACACACCTATGCACTCACACTCACACATGCACACATAAGCATAGCCACATGCACATAGGCAAAGGCACACATATACACATGACAATGTATAGGCACACACAAGCACACATGCAAGTGTAAACACAACGACACATGTAGGAAAAAGACCAACATGCACAAACACACATACACACCCCCATGTCGACTAACATGAAGGCACACATGCAATTACATTCACACAAATAACCACACATGTACACTTGTAAGACCACACACATACACAAAACCACTTATATACACATGTAAATGCATATACACATACAGCACACACACATGCATGCATAAACACAAATGCACAAAAAGCCACTCACACAAAAAAACACATGTGCATAAGCACTTGCACACATACATGCTCACACACACACATGTGCACATAAGCTTTTACACACACATGCATGCACACACTCACAGACACATGTGAACAAAAATGCACACACACATACATTCTTGAACATATATAAACATGTTCATGCACGCACACATGTGTGCACCCATATGCATGCAAAACACATGCACAAACACAACCCACACTCATGCACTCACATGTATAAACATGTAGGCACACTCACATGCACACTTGCAAATGCATACAAGAATACATACACACACATGCACACACATGCAGGCACATGCACACACCTAAACATCCCCACACATACCTATGTTGAGTACACACACGTGCGCCCACACACATGAGCTAGTATGCACACACACACACACACACACACACCTACTAACATATGCAAAAATGCACACACACAAATACCAATGCAATGACATGCACATGAACATATGCACACAAGCACACATGCATTCACTCACACACAAAGCACACATACACACCCATGCACATAGACCATGAAATGTGCACAAAGGCATGCAAACACACATACATACAAAACACATGAACACATTTACACACAAAAATATGCACACACTTACCCACAAAAACATGGACAAAAACATACTCATACGTGCACTCACACACAAACATGCACATGCACACACATGCACCCACACTCGCACACACATGAACATACATAAGTACACCTGCACAAACATATAGAGGCACGCACGTAAGTACACAAACATGTGTACACCCACAAACATGTGTGCACATGAATGCACATGTATTTAAACACATATTCACACACATAAGCACACTCACACACATAGACAATCATGTGCATAGACATATTCACTAGCACAAGTATGCACAACACATGTGCACACACACACACACATGCTCACTAATGCATGCACAAGTACACACATATGCTCACTCATGCAAAGAATGACATATAGGCACATGCATACAAATGCAAACATGCATATGCTTCCAAATGAATACAAACATGCACACACATAAATGCATCGAGACACATTGATGGATACCTGCATACACAAACAAATGCATGCATGCACTGACATAAGCACACACAAACATGCACACATGCACACTTCCATGCACACATACTCATACAAACTCACATGCTAATACACCCACACACACTCATGCTTGCACACACAAATAGACAGACATACATACACACCCATGCATTCATGCATGTACTAGCACCCATAAGGACTCACACATGCACATATGCATACATAAATGCATACACATTAACACATGCATGCACACACACACACACACACACGTTCTTGAATCCACGTGCTCATAGGCACACGCACATGAACACATGCATACATGTACTTGCACACAAGACATGCTTGCACACATTCACACAACAAACACACACACATTGAATGCATATGAACACACATATATAGAAACTCATACATGCACACACACATCCACAAGCATAAACCCTCATAGACTTCACATACACACAAACATGTAGACACATATAAATATAGAGATACGAACACATAAACATACAAATGTGTACAAACAAACATGCATACACACACACACAAACTCATGCACATGCACACACATGTACACACACATACATGCATATGCACATACACGTATGCAAATACAAACGCATGTACACAAGCTCACACATGCACACACATGCTCAAAATCATGCATTGAACCTTATGCACACACACACACATTCACGTAGACATGCACACACACAAACATGCTTAGACTCACAAGCACTTACATGATCATGCACACACACACATGCATATAGATGTACACATTCATGCAGAGACACACACACATAAACACACACATGTGTCTGCATAGACATGCATGAACGCATGTGCATACAAACACATATATATGCACACACACTTACACAGGCACACATACACAGTCCTATATATGCACCACACAGACACATGCACACATGCATCCACATACACACAGTTGCAAGCATACACACACACAAGCACAGATAATCACAAGCACACACACACACATACACACAAGCACACACACACACACAAGCACACAGGGACACTCACACCCATACCCATGCACACACTCAAACACACATATGCACATGCATATTTATGCACAAAATTATGTAAACATGCATGTGCTTCTATACACTTAGACATACACACACACCCCCAACACAAACAACTACACACATACTTAGATATATGTGTGCATGTTCACACACAAAAATCTCAAACACATTCACACGCACGTACTCATGCATGTGAATTGTTAGACATACAAATAAACAAATACACACGCATGCACACAAGCACAAACACACACACACATAAGAACACACATGCACATGCATATGTACTCGTGTAGACACAAACAAGCACACATCCATGCATACAAACACAACCAAGTATATAAGCATGCACACTTGCTCACACACACATTGACTCACACACTCCCACACTCCCACATCCACTCACACGTGAACACACACATCTATGCATGCTCATACACACATACACACACACACACACTTAAATGCACACACTCATACACACATACACACACACACACATTTGAATGCACACACACATACACACATATACCCACATGCTTGTATGTGCATGCATTGATACATAAAAACAAGCACACACACACACACATGCACACACACCCACATACATGATGCACATGCACATACGTGCACACAAACATGCACAAGTACATTTAGGCACGCACATACACATGCACACTTAAATGCAAGCATGTACACACACACACACACTCATACACGTGCTCATTCAAACACATGCAAACATGCATAGATGCACATATAGAGACACATACATAGACAAACACACAACCATACACATGCTTACACAATCAAATGCACACACATGTATACACACATAATGACACCAGTACACATGCACATATGTGCACACATTCACCTACACATACACAAATGCATGCAAACACACATAGCCACTTATACACACACACATGCACACTCCTACACACTCATATACATTCACACACAAACATGCACATACATACATACTTACACTCACACATACACATAGACACAAACACATATATGCATACACACTCATGCACATGTGGAAGAACTTACAAACACACACAAACGTGCACCCTACAAATAGCTGCACACAAACACAGACATACGAACTCGTATAGAAAAACATGTACACACATGCAAACATGCTTGTACACAAATACGCATACCTGTGTGCACATATGCACATAAGAATGCATGTTCAAACATGCAAACATATGCACCCACAAAAACACTCATGAATAAACACACACATGAACACACATGCAATTCACTTGCACAAACAAGCACACACTTGTATAGACGTACCAAAGTATATACACACATGCAAACATAGAAGAACACACACAAACACGCAGACACACGAGCACAAGAGCACTCATTCACATGAATACATACTTGCACACACATGTACACATGGACACACACACACACACACACATGCACAAACATGTACACATGCTCAAGTATGTGCATACAAATGCACACACACACACATACACTTACACATACACATAAGCACACACATACACACTCATATGTACACAAACACACATACACACACACACACACATATATATATATATATATATATATATATATATACAGTCAAAGAAAGGCATACATATACAAAAATACACTTGTACAAACACACATATTGGCACAAACACATACACTAACAAACATACATGCACCGATAATCACATACACAAATATGCTCATATGCACACACACATGCACACACATGCACACACACTCACAAATGCATGGACACAAACATGTACTCACACATGAACAAATATCCATACACACTCACCCCTTACATACACACAATCACACATGCACACACAAAAATGCACACACAAACTTTCATGCAATGGTCCATGCGAACATAAGCATGCACCCATGCACACACATAAATACAAACATATGCATGTATACACACACAAAAATACACACACTCACATGCACATGAACACACACACACACACACATGTACAAATGCATGCACAGCTTCATGCAAATACACAAACACTAACACACATAGACATCGACCTTGTAGACACATACATGCACAAATACAAGCACACATATGCAAACACACACACATGAACCAAGCACTCGCATGTACAGGTGCAGACAAGCCCATGCTTATGCACTAATGCACACATGACACACATAGATCCACATGTAGGGAGGCTTACACACATCCATAAGAACACATACAAATATACTCACACACATATCTATGTACATGCAAAATGCATGCACACACATGCACATAAACACACACATAAAAATGCACACACAAACACACACAAACAAACACAGACATTCAAGTACAAAACCTAAACAAAATATGCACGCACGCACATGCACTTGTACATACATATAGACATGCATAAAGACACATGCATGCATACACACCTACACACATGTGCACATAAACACACACAAACATTGGTACGCACACACCCATGTATACACGAACATAACCACATATGCATGAACAAAAATGAAAAGAACACATATACACACACGTAAAAACTCACACACATGCACACGTACTTTCACACATGCTTTGATGCATACACATACACATGCATTCACACACACAGACAAATAAACACATGCACACACGCATGCACTCGTGTGTACCTAAAATCACATGTGCACACACACACACATATGTGCATGCAAAAATGTGCACATACACATGCACACAGGTATGTAAGGACACGCACTTGCAGCATACGCATGTACGTGCTTTAGTACATACACATGGATGCACACACACACACATGCACACATTCTTGTAAACACATAGACACACATGCCATCTGACATGCACCCAAACACATTTAAAATCACATGAATGCACATGCACATGTGAACAAACATAATCACACACATTTAAACACATCTATGTGCCCATGTGCATACATATACACACACAAAAACTTACACACACACCCATGTAGATTCACCCATACACACCTAAACACACTCTCTTACACACACACACACGTGCACTGGCACTTGCACAAACACACAAACCCATGCACATGGACACAGACATACACACTCATGCACACTTGCACATGTACATTGACACACACATACATGGACATGTATGTAGACACACACGTGGATACACACACATGTATGCACACACATGCAAGCATGTGTACACACACACACACATGCATACAAATAGACATAGGAACCTACAAGCATAGAATCCTTTCATGCACACACTCAAACAAACACACACACAAAAACATGCACAGACATGTAGATGGACAGACATATTCACAAATACACACAATAATAGAAAGCCCACAAACATGCATAAGAATAGGGGTACAAACACATATAGACAAAGGCTCATAGACATTCACACACATCCACAAACACATAGGCCCAAGGATACACAAATGCATGCACACGCATGCATAAATGTCAACTCATGCACAAATGGGCACACACACTCATAGACATTCAAAAGCCCACATAGCTATGCATGCACACACACATATATGCACATGCACATGCACATGCACACATATGCACATGGCACACATTCACAAAACGAAACACATGCACACACTTATGGATTCACATGCACATGCACATGAACACACAAATAAATGAACAAACAAACACGCATGCATGCATACAAACACATAGAAATACATGTATGTATGCACACACACACATGCACAAACACACACCCACACATAGACATATTCACACTCGTATGCACACAGACACATGCACAAATATGTGCACACACACACAGGTGTATGAACATATACACACACATGCAAATGCACACACAGACACTCAAACTCATACGTAAACATGCACACATGTGCACACACATGCATGCACATATGTACATATGCATACACACATATACCCACATACAAGCATGCAAAGACACACATGCACAAGCATAGGAACCCATATACACGCTCAAAATGAAACACAAATGCACACATATGTATAAGCATGCATGAATAAACTCATAGACACATACACATAAGCATGCAAGAAGACACATTCACACATGTGTAGATGCACAAAAACAAACAAAAACATACAGATCTGTACAAACACATGCACACACAAAAGAATAAGCACACACATAAGCTCATACACTAACACACACATACATGCACACTCACACACACAAACATTTACATAGACATAAACACACAAGTGCACTCACACACACAAGCACAAATAATCACACATGCACACATGCATACACATTTGCATGAACTCCTACATGTAAGCACACATATAGTCCCTCACATGCATATACAAGAACACTCATAAGCACAAACACATGCACACACATTCACACTCATACAAACTCAAGTACACATACACAGGCACATGCACACACTGACACATGTACACATGCACACACATGCATTCATGCATAAACTCACACACAGACATATGCACACACACACAAGCACAAACACATGTCCTCCACACACAAGCACGCACATACACACTAACTCACATGCATGCACACACACACACATGCTTACAAGCACACATGTGCATAGCAACACATGTATGAGCACACACACATGCACACATGTACACACATGCACCCACATACACACACACATGCATGAACAAATACACACACAAATACATATAGGAATTGACACACATACTCATAATATCACAAGCAAAAAATCACATGCATACACTCTTGTGCATGCTCACACACATGCACATGCACACCGTAAAAAACATGCACACATGCATGCACAAGCATGTTGTGCACATAAACATGCACACATAGACATGTCACATGTGTTGGCACTCACACATGCACACAAGCATAAACATGCATGTGAATAGACACTCACACACTCACATGCACACGCACATGCACGAATATATGCACATTCATGTAAAAACATATGCATACACACACACACACAAAAACACAAATAGTCACACATATAGATGTATAAGCATGCACACATGCATGCAAACGTACATGGACACACATAGACAAGCACATACACACAAATACATACTTAAATTAGCACACATACCAAACAAACATAGATGCACTAACGCACAGCTCATGCATAATCATGCAAAAAATATAAATGCACTCACATTGCTCATACACACATAGAGAGAGACTCACGTGCACACACATTTACACACATACATGCAAATACATATAGATGCACACACACACATTCAAATACACATGACATTGCACACACATGCACACACACTTGCACACATGCAATAATATGTATATATACAATCATACATGCCCACCTATGCACACACGTACACATAAAAACCTGTGCACACACACACCCACACTCTTGCATGCACACAAGAACACACATACACACATTTACACACTCACACATACATACACACACAAAAACACAGGTGCACATTCATGTGAATGCATATACACACACACATGCATGCATATGCATAGAACAACTACATACACATTTGTAAAGATACACATAGATGCAAAAACATAGGCTCATACACATGCACACAAAGATGCATACACATGCGATCATGTGTGCACACACACACACATGAACACATATGCATACACACAATAACACACATGCATGCAAACACACTAATGCACACACACAAAAACACACATACACATACATATACCAAAACATGTATGCATGCACATACAAACACACATATGCACACACATGCATATAACTATATACACACATACTCAGTCTCACACACACATGTGCATGCACACATTCGCATCTATATAGACACACATGCATGCACATAGATACCCTCAAGCACACATACACACACATAAGCAACACACACACACACACACCCATATGCAGACGAACATGCATACACGCATGCACACACACTCACTCACACAAGAAAAAACCTCATGCATTCACGTGCATGAACTCATACAAATATGCACAAATGCATGCACAAACATAAGGATAACCTATGCACACATATGCACAAACACATCCATGCCCACATGTATGTAAAAATGTACACACATGCTTGCCCACACCCTCAGACACACAATACACACACATACATGCACACACACATAAACACTCACATGTACATATACATGCACACATGAAGGCAAACATACGCATACTAATGCACACACACACATGAAAAACATGTACATGCAGACACACACAACCATACATGAACACACACACATAGCAAAAATGCACACACACATATGCACACATACAGACATGCTCAAACACACATGCACATACACACCTACATGCACACAACCACACTTAGGCATTCATACACACATGCATAGGCCAACATAAATACACACTAATAGACGAACATTCATGTATGCATGCACCCATGCACACACACGAATAAGCACAAAAACTTGCACATAGAAATGTAAGAAAACACTTGAACATATACATATGCACACACTCATATACATGCACAAATTCACACATGCCTACAAAAACACACGAACAAAAATATGAGCATGCACACACACAAACACGCACACAGAAACAGGCATGCTTAGATGCACACAAAGTACATGTTTAAACATAGACACATAGGTACACACATATGCACATGGATATGCACAATCACACATATACACACACAAACTTATATATACATACACACAAACATGCGCACACATGCATACACACTTGCACAAATAGACACATGTGCACAGACACCTACACACACACGTCTGCACTCACACACACAAATTTGTCTGCATGCATATGCACATGAACTCACACATCATAATACACACACACACACAAATGCATGAACCCCCCACACAAACACACATGCACTCATACACCCTCTTATATATTCAAACACACACAAACACATGCTCGTACACACACACATGCACATGCACACACATAAACACATGAGCACACAAACAAGTAAACTCATGCATACCTAGGTGCACACATGCATGCAAATACACATACACTCATGGATATATCATGAACAAACATGCATGCACATACATATAGATGTAAACATACACACACATGCACACATGGATACACAACACACACAACTACATAAAAAATGCATGTGCAAAAATACACACATGTGTGAATGCATACTGAAGCACACACACGCACATGCATGCATGTAAATACATGTACATGCATGCAAGTAAGCACATGCATACCCACATATATACATGCAAGCGTGCACACACACACACACACAAACACAAACACCTACACAAATATGTACACACAGACACACACACCCTCATACTCAAACACACATTCACATGCATAGGTACATACGTGCACATAAACACATACACAAATAAAAAAACAAATGCATAATCACATCAACAAACACAAGAACACATGCACATGCACACACATCCACACACACAAGCATGCATGCACACACAAAGGGCCACATGCATAGATAGACACTTACATATATGAACACATAGATTGACACACCCATGCACGTACACCAGCACAAGCATGCACACAAAAACTGGTGCATGTACACAAATATGCACACATGCATAAATGCATGCATGAACACAAGGATAACCCACACACAAACACACATACACATACACATGCAGGTAGCAACACATTCATACACACACACATGAACAAATGCACACATGTGCATGTAAAAATTGTTTAACACACAACATGCATGGTCACACGCACACATATACACACCCACACATGCAGATACATGCACACACGAAGTCACACATACACACACACACAAAACGCATGTACACACACAAAGACACACACATGCATGCACCAATGCATGTATGCATATATATAGACATGCTCACACACACTTGTAAATACACACATGAATGCATACATCCACACATAAGCATGCATGCACACATGCACATACCAACTTGAATACACACAAGTGTAGAAACACATTCACACACATGAATAAGCATTAAAACACATGCACATACACATGCAAGCAAACACTTTCACATGTACATATACACACATGCACACAAACTCACACATACATTCACACACATTCATACACATACATGCACAAAAATAAGAACATGCATAAGTGCACACACACACAAACATGCACACACATACACACAAAAATGCACACACAAGCACACACACTTGCATGAAACACACACACATGCATGGACACACATACACTTAGGAAGACACACATGCGTGCACCCCTACACTCGCAAATTTATTTGTATACAATCACAGGAACACACACACTATGACACACATATCCACATGCATGCATGTATGCACCCACACACACACACACATGTATGTGCATGCACAAACACATGCACATGCACACACGCACAAGCACATATGCACATACACCCACATATACACCCCTTATCCCCACACAAGCACACATAAAAACACATGCTCATACACACACATAAACATATGCAAGCACACAACCATACACACACATGCACACATATATATAACCACAAAAACACATATGCACACATGCACAAGGACACACATGAACACGTGAGGACTTGTACAAGCACATTTATGTACACACAAGCACACACACACACATGCATACACACAAACACAAATGCACACAATCATGCACACACATGTAGGCACATGCACACGTGTAGGAACACGTACACTCACATACAAGGATGCACAATACACACAACTGCATAAAAATGGATGGATAAACACACACACATGAACACAAGCACATACATACATGTGCACACAAGAACATACACACACTCATGTATGGATGCACAAATACACACATGCATGCAAGTAAGTACATACAAATCGACACACATACATGCACACACACACACACACATGTTCAAATACACATGCACACACATCCACAAAAATGCAAACACACACACCCTTATGCAAGAACACACATGGACATGCATAGGTACACACTTGCACAACCAAAGGCACTCATGCCCATGCACTCACATATGCACACATGCACAAAAACACACAAACAAACAAAACCACACATGCACAGTCACACCCATGCAAACAAACACTCATGCACATGCACACACAAGCATGCAGATACATACACACAGATATAGCTACATGCACATGTGCACACACGTATAGACACACACAAAAAAGCACACATGCACGTACACATATACACACATTGATACACATGCACATGCACACTCTCACACACATATACACATGCATACACATACGCACACACACACACAAGTTTTTATTCTTGCCAATGCCCACACACACATTCACAAACATGCATGTGCACACAGATGTACATGCACATGTGAATCCATATAGGCACATGCACAAGCACACACATAAACAAACATACACATACACATGTGTGCAAGTACCCATGCACATATGCAAATGCACATGCACAAGCTCAAGCAATCACACACACATGCACATGCACACACACACTCTTATGCACATAGAGATGCATGCACACACACACACACACAAACACATACACATACACATGTGCACCCACATAAAAACACAAAAACATGCACACACACACACAAATAAATAATCATACAATCACATGCATGCACCCAAAAAAATGTACACACACACACACACACCCAATACACATACACACACATGCTCGCATGAATGCACAAAAGCACAAATGAACATATAGACACACACATACACACACACTTGCACAAACACAAAGATGCATGCACACACAGCACACACATTTGTGCAAATGCACACATGCACATGTACACACACATGAACACACAAGTACACACACACACATAACAAAATATGTACACACACGTATAGACACATGGACAAAACATAGGTATAGATGCACATAAAAAATGCACACAAAGCAGGTAAGCACACACACAATCACACATAAACATTTGTGTAAGCACTGACACCCAAAGTTACACACATGCACATATACACGTATGTGCATGGACATATGTGTGAAGACACATGCACATGGCCATGCACACACACCCCCATAAAACACACAAATGCACACAAACACACATGTACACAAACACTCACACATAGCTACATACAAAGACACCCACCCACACACACACACACACATGCATCACACACATAATAATGCACATGCACACACACATGCAAAAATGCATATGTACACACATGAACAAACACCCATGCAAATAGACACAATTACATGCAACACAAACCCATGCATGCACATATGCAATCACACCCACCTGTACATGTAGATAAACTCATGCACTCATACACACAAACATAAACAAGCATGCTCACATGCACATATGCACAGAACATATGCACACGTGCACTCACATACACACAAGCTCATGCATACATGCACACAAACACAGAAGAATATACACACATACTTTTATAGACACATGCATACACAAACACATGCACATGCACACATACCCAAACAAGTATGTTTACACATACACATGTACAAACACACGAGCATGTACACTAGCACACATGCACATACATGTACACCCATGAATGCACACATACACAAATGTGCATGTGTACACACATGCACTTAAATAGTTGTACACATATGCACATGCCAACACACATTGACTATCAAACACATGCACAAATGCACATGAGCACACTCACACACTCATGAACACACACAAAAATATTCCCACGTGCCATCCACACACACCAACACATGCATTCATGCACAAACATAGACATGCACATGCAGACACACACACACAAAGACCCACACATAGACACACACACACACTCATATGCATGCACTCTCACACACACATGCACATGTACACACACATATATGCACATGCACATATGTGCAATCCCACACACATGCACAGACACACATGTACATAAATATCCATACATGCACATGCATTGAAATACAAACACACATGCACGCACACACACACACATTTGTGCAAACACACATGCATGAAGAAATGCAATAATACACACATGCATGCCCACCCAGACAAAGACATGTACACATAGATGTGCACCAAAACACATACGCACATTTGTCTACATACACACACACACACAAAAAAAATACTTGCACACGTCCACACATATGAACACACACAGATATGCATGCATGCAAGCACATACATAGACATGCATGCATAAGCACATAAACATGCACATGCACACATACACACATAGACACCACGACACACAAGCTCACTCACAAGCACACACACACAAATGCGTACACTCATAAACACATAGACTTGCACACACACACACACATACACACTCATGGACATATGCACACACAAGTAAGCACAGAAACATGCATACAAGCACGTGCATAGCTATTCACATAGATCTTCACCCACACATATGTATACACATGCACTCACACATATAGACACACCTGTACAAAAACACACACACACACATATATTTGTATGCATGCATGTGGATGCACACACGCAAAAACACACATGTATGCGCAAATGCCCAAACGCATTGTCACACACAAACATGCATACATACACACATAGGTACACACAAACATGTGCATCCACACATACACATGCACACATGTACAAGCACACAACACACTTGCACACATAAACACACACACACATACATGGAATGAATACATGCAAACTCACATGCACAGACACACATACACACACCTGCATGCTCATTTATCCATGCTCACACACATGTATGCAAATACACACTCACATACACACAAACATGCCCACACACATGCACACATGTACACTGATGTGAACTCATTCATACACAAGTACATGCATACTCACAAACACACACAAATAGATACGTGTACCCATGTACACATACAAATGCACAACACACACATGCTTTTGAACATGCATAAGCAAGCACATGCATAGACTCACATGCAAACATGAAGCCACATACACACACACCCACAAAAACTCACACACATGCACACATAGACACATACATGTACACCCATACATGTGCACATACACACAAATGCATGCACATAGACCAGCATGTACCCATGCACACATGCACACTCAAACACATATGCTCATGGCACACTTTAAAAAAGACACGTACAAACATGCACACACAACCACACACATACACATGCAGACATACAAATGTGTAAGCATGCATATACGCACACACACACACATATGCATGCACACATATACAAACACGAACATCTTCATAAATGTGCACACACTCATGCATGAACACACATGTACACACGTTCGCATAGATGCACAAACCAGCAAACACACACACACACACACTCACATGCATACTCACATACACACACATGCACCAACAGACACATATGCACACACACACATAAACAAACATGCACACAGACACACACACACACATGCATGCAATGACACATGGACACACATATGCATGAACACATGCACACACGTACACACATGCACATATATACACACAAACACTCACATACAAGCACATAGCAATAGACATGTTTATAAGCATGCACATACCCTCACACATATATACAAACATATGCACACACACACACACACGTGCACAAACATGTATACAGACACAGACAAATACACACATTCATGCACGCACACACATATTCACACATGTATGCATGAATGCACATAAACAAGCACACACACACACACAAACACTTGCAAGATAATGCATGCATAAGAATACACAGACCCACATTTGCACACAACCACACATACACACATGCAATCACACACAACACACGCATTTATGATGCACACACATATTCACAAAAGCACACAGACAAACACTTACAAATTCACACACACATGCACACACATCTACATAAACATAGATGCACATGCTTGTACTAACACACATACATGCACATACACATAGACAAAATACATGCACACTTAGACAACACATCTACAAACACATGCAAACACAATTACACATGCATGCACACCATTACACACACACACATTCATAATCAAGCACATGCACATGCACAAGTGTACACACACTCAAAAACACAAACACCAATAGACATCCATATAAAATTACACACATGATCACATACGAACACAAAGGCACACAGACATGCATACATGTACTAACATGCACACATACAACTACATACATACACATTCACATGCACATGCATTAACACATGCATGCACACATGAACACACATGAACATACACACACACACATGCACACACAATCACACACGTGCTTGTTCACCAACACACATGCACATGAACACGAGCACAAACACAAGCACACAAATACGAACATGCACACACATGCACACATGTGCACACACACTCACACACTTATACTCACATGAAGACAAATGCCCACACATACACACATGACAATACACATGCATACAAACATACTAAGGCACAGATGCACACACATAGACCTGTATACATAACATATAAACTAATATACATGCACAAACACATAAGCATACACACACATGCATAAGCCCAAATGCACACACACTTGTGCACAAAGACACGTACAAATGAGCAACCATGCATACATGCTTAAAAGAACACATATGCACCTGTACCCACATTGGTACACACATGCATACAAATATATGCACACATGCACACATAAAGGAATACAAGCAGTCAAACATGTACATGTAAATGCACAAATATATAAACACAGAAAAAAATCATAAACATATAGACACATGCACACACTCACACATATGCATGCACATACACTCACACAAACATGCTCACTTGTACACCCATAAACGTTCACACATGCACACAAAAATGGAAAAATACACATATGCTCACAGGCTGATTGACCAAAAATTCCATCACGAGCAACTGTTTCGATGGGACCTCTTAGGCAAGGAAATGAGAATAGAACTTATTGATAGGCTTATCACACTTATCCTTCCGCACACAGTCAATGCTTCTATTAGCAAAGAACAAAAAAAGAAAAAGAAGTTCAGGGGCTCCCTTTGGCGAGCTCTTTTTCTTTTGTTTGTCAGGGCCTTAGAGGTTCTATCAACCTCCTGAACATTTTTGTGCAATCAATATAGGGTCATTTTTTCCCGACCATGTTCCCTTACTAGGGTGATCAAGATCAAGTCCATCCTCCTCATTAGGATCCGACTCGAAATCCCAAACACTCACACACACATACAAACATGCATGTGTACATACACACACACACACACTTACTTGCATATGCATAGCCACATAGGCACATGCATTTGCATTAACACATATGCACACATGCACACCCAAGCACGTGCCCATATACACACATAAGCACACACATAAGAATAAACATAGGCATGCACACACATACATGCATGCACATGCATATACATTCACAGACATAGACATGCACACATGCACACAAGCACACATGCATAAGCATTCACACTTACACATACGTGCATGCACACACATGCACACTCATGCACAAACATATATGTACACACATGTGCACATGCATGCACACCAACACACACACTTGTAAGCATGCAAACACACACACAAACACATCCACACTAACATAGATGCACAAAAAAACATGCACCAATGCACACAATCACATATGCCCAAAACACACACAGACAAACAAACACATGCATGAAGTCACAAACAAAAATATTCATGCACACACATAGAAATACACAAATGTGTGCCCGTACTCACACACACACACAAACCTACATACACACCTACACCGACACGAGTAGCAATATGCACACTCACATACACACATGCATCCAAAAATGCACTCGCACACACAAATAAACATGCACTTGCACACACATGATCACACACACATATATGCACACACACATACACATGCAAGCATGCACACACAAATAAATGCAAATATACATGCTAACACACCCACACATAGGCACAATTTTGCACACACACACAGACCCTCACAAAAGCCCACATGCACACATAAGCATGCACACACACAGGTACACATATATACAAAAAAACACACACACACATGCGCACTCATACACACACAAGCATGCATACAAACACGCACACACAACACCCCACTTATAGAAACACACATGCACTTGCATTAGCGAATGCACAAACACACACACATAGGCACAAGCACCTAAATTGGCCATTGCAAGTGCGCATACCCTCATAAGTATACACACATGCACATTGACATGCACACATATTATCTCTCAAGTGCTCACGCACACATACGTATTCACACACACAATCATGCACACACGCACATTGACACACACATGGACATCCATATACAAGTACACATGCACATAAAGATACATAATCACAAACACACAAAATGCACACATACATACACACACAATTGCACACACATGCACTCACACAATCACACACACATTAACACAAGCACGTGCACACTTCCTTGTATAAATACACAAACATACAATAATGCTTGCACACTAACATCCACACACTCGTATATACATGTATACATGCACACAAGCAAGCACAAACATCCACACACCTACATAGATAGATGCATGGACATGCAAACATATACACATGCAAGATTTCTCACACATATTCACATGCACAAGCTTACAAACATGCACAAAGGTATCACACTAACATATGCATGCACACTACGAACAAGCACAAACATGCACAAATAGGAACACACAAGCATACATATACATACATGCACAATCACAAATATGCCCACACACATGAGCACACATGCATGTACACAGGCACACACATGCCTTTGTGTACACACACACAAGCACACTCACAAACATGTAATCATGTCCATACATAGAAACACCTACAAAGCATGTAATGATATGCAAACACATGTATGGACATTCAAAAGCATAGAGACATACAAACACACACACACACACATACACGCACACACTTACACACACTTCCATACAAATGCATGTGTACACACACATGGATGCACATTCACACACACACACACACAAACCCACACACGCACAAATACATGCATGCACACATGCACAAGCTCATAGAGACACACACACATGTCCACAAAATCAAGCACATAGCCACAAAGATACAAACACACACATGTACACTAACATCTACACACATGCACATGTACTGACACACAAACCAACACACACACAAGCACAAACACACATGCATACACACAGGTGTGCACACAAACAAATGAACATGCTCACATAGCCACATCGACACCCGTGCACACATATTCATGCATAACATACACAAACACATACATGCATGTGCATGAGCACACATGTGCATGCATATATAGACACGCATCCGCATGCATTCACACATGGACACACACACACATGTGTAAGCATGCACAAGACTACATGTTCACAATCACACACAATGATAAGCAAGTGTAGACACACACAAACACATGTATAAGCATGCACATAGATGCACACACAACTCACACATGCATACACTCAAGCACAAACACATTCATATGAATGCATCTATACACACACAAATTCATGCACCCACCCATACATGCAAGTAGACACACATACTCACATGCACACTTACACACACTCAAAATATGCACACAAACCAATCCATACAAATCACACACAAATGCACATGCTTGCACATACATGCATACACATATAGGAACACAAGAATACACACATGCGCTTGCAAACAAACATAAACTCAAATATCGAAACATAAGCACACATAAGCACAAACATGTACATATACACATGCACATGTGCACACACAAGTGCTCCCATGCAAAGACATGCCCATACACACACGTGTGTATTGATGCAAACATGCTTATGCATACACACATATACATGTAAAGGCATGCTGATATGCACACACATAAGTACACACAAACTTGCACATGCAAAAAAATTCATGCGCACACACTCGGACACACTCACACACATACATACTGATGCACACTCATGCATACATATATATGCACACACACATACACAAGCAAAAGTACACAGACACACACGTACACATGTATGTACACATATGCACCAAAATACATGCACAAGCACACACACATGTACATACACACATACACACACACATTCACACACACATACATGCACGCACGCACACACACACCTGCACATGAACACAAACACTTACACATATGAACCCATACATGCACACAAGCACACACATACATACATGCTCACATGTGTAAGCACATTCATGCAGACACTCACACATGCACACACACATGCACACAAGCACACATGCATACACACACAAACACACTCATATGCACACAAACTCACACATGCACATGTGCACACACACACACAAATATACATACATACATGCTCACATGTGTACACACATTTATGCAGACACTCACATATGTGCACACACACATGCACACAAGCACACATGCATACACACACAAACACATTCATATGCATGCAAACTCACACATGCACATATGCAAACACACACACACATATACACACGTGTAGGTTAACATACACATACAAACACACATGCATGTAAATGCAGACTTGTACACACATGCATGCTCACATGCATAGATACACGTGTCTGCATGGTCACAAACATGCACACAAACTCTTAAATGCACACATGAACATGCAAGAGAGCATACATGCACATACACACACACACACACACGTAAGAGCACACATATGCAAACACATTCATGCACTTATGCACACACATGCATGCACACACATACATAATCATGCACATATGCACATACATACCTATGCATGACCACAAATACACACATGTTTTTGCATGCATAGACACACATGCACACACATGCATACAGAGACACACACTTGCAAACACATGCATGCACATGCACATGCATAATCACATATATGCATAAGTACACAAGCACATAACCACACACACACAAGAAAAAACACACACACACACACATGCATACAAATGTGCATGAATGTCGATACACAAGCAGACATGCACAAACCAACACAAATATAAACACTCACATGTACACACATACACCTGGTACACAAGCACAATTAAACATGCTTTCACACATATGCACATGCCCATGCATACCAACATGCACTTGTCCACACACTTGCAAACCCACACCCACACAAACATGTACATGCACACACACATACACTTATGCACATGCATATACAAAAGCACAAACACAAACATGCTAGCACATACACATGCATGTGCATGTACACTTACATGCACATTCTTATACAAACACACATATACAAATGCACACCTAAAAACCTAGTGCAAAAGCACAAATACACACACACACACACATGCATAAGAACATGCATACACAAATCAACACACACATGCACACACACAAATACACAAACCCACACATACCCCAACACATTCACACATGCAAACACACGCATGCACGAACACACGCACATATACACACATCCAATTGCACACACATGCAAAAAAGGCATGCACACACACGTAGACACACTCGCACACATGCAATTGCACTCATACTAGTGCATATGCAGACACTAGCTTATGAAGACACATGCACACACATGCAAATGCATGCATGAACACACATAAACATTGCCACACACACCTGCACACATGTACATGCATGCATCCTCACACACACATGCACTTATGCACATGCATTCTCCCTCTAGCATATGTGTAAATAGCACACATACACCCATATCCACACATATACACACATATGTACATACACAAAAGTTGACACACATTCATACACGTGCACAGACCAACACATGCACACACACACATACATGTAAACACATAATAACACACATAAGCACAAAAACGTATTCATTTACATTCGCGTAAGCATGCATGCACACACACAGATGCATGGATGCATGTGCACAAGCACTCAGACACACAGACATACACAGACACACATACACACATGCTCACATGAACACACAACCACATAAACACATGCATATGCACACACACATACACACATACACACACACACACACATACACGAGAACACAAGCACAAACACATGCACATGCAAATACATACATATGCACAAACATGCACATGCATAAATGCTTGTATACATTAACACATGCACTCACACATGCATGCACATTTGCACACACACACATGCATAAATATGCACACACACATGCATGCATGGACACGCACACCAATGCACACACATGTAGACATAAACGCATACACACTTGTGTATGCATAAAAACACAAGCATGTATAATCACATGCATGAACACACACTTGTATGCACACACTCACCTACAAAGACATGTGCCCCCCTACATGCATGCATATTGATGCACACATTCATATGCACATGTGCCCATGCACACCCACACCAATACACACATCCCTGATACACAAGCACATAGAAATACATATGCATGTGAACACACAAACACAAACCTTCGCAAGAATGCACCCATACACACATACATAGACATAGACATATGAAACACAAACATATGCACGTGCACAGCTACACATACACAAGTGCACGTACATATATACATGCATGCATGCATGTACATAAAAACATACAGAGGATCATACACACACCAATACAAGCATAAGAACATACATGCAAACAAAGAAACATAAACTCATAGACACACATACACACAAAAGCATACACAAATGTGAAAGTTCTTAAACACATAAGCATGTGCATAGACATACATATGCACACACTTACATAGCTCACACATGCTAGTGCACCTCCCCACACATACAAAGTCAAAGGCATAGACACACATATGCACACTCACATGTGCACACATGCACACACACACAACCCCCACCACACACATGCATGCATGCATGTATGTACACAAATACACACATACAAGCACACTTTCTCACACTTACAAACACACACAAGCACACACTCCCAAACACCCACAAAACTACTCACCCACATATGCACATTCATACACACACATACACACTTGCACACATGCACAAAGATATACATACACACAAATATGTACAAGTATATGCATGCACATAGACACATCCATGCGCACAAACTTACATGCACACTCACATACATGCAAGCAAACACTTATAAACACACACATTGACTCGCGACCACATACACATGCACACATTCACTCGTGTACACTAGCACAAGCATGCACACACATGCACATGCATGAATGCATGAACACACCTCCACAATCATGCACACCAAAATGTGTAAATAAACATGCATGCACGCACACACACACACCCATGCATAAGAAAACATACACACATGCATGCACACAAGCACAATATGCAAGCACACAAATTCATGCTCACACTTATGCATCCATGCATAAAAATCACACAAACACATGAACACACACACATAAGAACATTCACTTACACAAACATGTACATACACAAAAACATGCACATGTACTACACACATTCATATACACAAACACACATTCAAAAAATAGAGGCACACATACATTGTTCATGCACACACACACACATGTGCAAATGCATGCACAGGCAAAGACATATACACATATAAGGATGCACACACACTCACTCACACATAGACAAGTGCATGTGCATAAACACATATGCCCACGCACACACACACATATTCACATTTGGACATAAGTATGTAGACACAAGTCCATCTACATGCAAGTAAGAACACATACAAAAAGGCATAGACACATGCACAAGCACACTTGTACACACATGCATACCCATGCACACATGAATACTCACATGTACATACAGCCACACACAATCACTTCCATTAAAATATAGACACATACACACACACACAACAAGATATGCACACATATACACATGCACTTACACACACACACACATGCAAGCACAGATACACAAATGCATCCCCCACCAAAACATGCACACAAGCACATACACACAAACACATGCATACATGCATATACACAAAAACACATGCACATGAACATACACACATAAAAAAATCCATGTAAATAAAAAATACACACAAATGCACATGCACATGCACAAACACATGCATATGCACATGCATATATGCACATAGAAACATAAACAAGCATAAATGAACACTCATGTACATATATATATACAAATGCATGCATGCACAACAAACCCACTCACGAATACAAACATGCACTCACACACACATGCACCCAAGCACACATATGCAGACAAAAACAAGAACACACGTGCAGACAAACACAAGCACACACATGCAGACAAACACAAGCACAAACATCCATGCATATGCACAAAGACACACACACACACACACACACAGGTGTGCATACACATGCCCAGATGAACACACACAAACATGCTCATAAACATACATACACAAACAAGCTCACATACACACACATGCATGTGTGCTCAACCAAAAACATGCATACACATGCATAAAAACATGTGCTTACACATGCATGTGTGTGCATGCACATACTAACACATACATTTGCATAGTCACTTGCAAGCACAAGTATAGACACATATACACACCCTCATGTACGTGCATACACTCACATGACTATGGAAAGGTACACACACACACAAGCACATGCATGTACATCAAAACATATGCTTGCAAAAGCACACACACACACAAATAATATCATATATGTGTACACACATACACAAACATACACACGTGTACACACTAGCACACATGCACATGCACACATACACATAGACACATGCTTACACACACACAAGCATACATACATGCACACACACATACACATGCATATGAATGCACATACACATACACACACAAATGACACACACATGATTTTCAGAAAGACATGCACGTAGACATGCCACACACACATAAGTGCACAAACACACAAACACACATACACATGCATGCAATCAAACAAGTACACACACATCTATAGAAATGCACCATAGGCACACACACACATATATTCACACACAACGACACATACATGCACACACAAACACAAACACAAATAAGCACAAATACGCATATATAGATGGACTACATGCAAAAACACCCATGCATGCCCATACACATGAAGAAGCGCAAACATATAAATGCACTCACACAACTACACATATAGATGCCAATGCACAAGCACACACTCACACTCACCCACAAAGACATGAATAAATAAGCACATACACACATTCAAATGCCCATACATACATAAAAACAAATATGCACAAGCACACTCATAAGCACATACACATGTACACACAAACACACATAAGCACACACACAAACACATGCACACATGTGCACACAAACTCACACATGCACATGCACACACACATCACCAACACATGTGCACACAAACTCACACATGCACAAGCACACAGACATCACCAACACATGTAGGAGTAAGCATACACATATAAATGCATGCACGTGTGCACATACATGCTTGCAGAAATGCAGATATGTTTGCAAACACACACATGCATACAAACATGCATAGATGCACTTGCACACTAGCACACACACACACATACACACACACACATCTATGCATGCACATGTGCACAGGCATATACATACATGCATACACACACACACATACACCTATGCACATATACACATGCATACACAAAGACACATGCACTTACTCACGTACAGACACACATGAATATCCACCCTCACATACTCACACATAAACACACGAACCCACACACACATACATGTGTGCACTCGTATGCAAACACAAACTTGAACATACACAAGCACACACACGCAAACCTGCACACACATAGATATACACATGCACAAAGGCACAAGCACAATCATGTAGGCACACACGTATACACATATGCATACAACTAGATACACACATGCACACATGCACACATGCATGCAACACATATACCAACAGATACACACACGCAAATAAAGAAATACACTTGAACACATATTAACATGCATACAAGCACACACACTAAAAAATACACACATACAGACACATATATATACACACATATGCATGCACACGCACACACAACCACACAAACTTGCACCACACGTGTGCATAACACACGCAAACATGTGCAACCCGTGCATGCATACACACGCATGCACACATATGGACACAAAAGCACACGCAAAAACATATACAACCTCACATTCACACATGAGCACATAGCATGCAGAAGTGTGCACACACAAGCACATGCACACTTACAGCTGCACACACAAGCATATGCACACGTACAGGTGCACACATGCACATTAACACACACTCACACTTGGCCATGCAGATGCACATGCATATACACACACAAACCCACATGCACATATGCACTCACATTCTAACACACATACACACAAATGCACACATGCACACTAGAACAAATACCCAAACCCATACCCATGCCTATAATCTCTCAAAACATACACAAACACATGCATACACTCACATGCACACACAAGGATAGACACACACTTGCTTGCATGTACACACATGAGACCATAGTATACAAAAGTATGAACACACAGACACATACACATGCAAGGATGCACACATGCACACTCAAATACACTCCTACTTGTACACATAGATGCACATGCACATAAACACAAACACACATACACACATGCCCACACACAATCGCACACAAACACAAATGTACACACATGTACCCACACAAACACCCAAACCCACACCCACACATGCACTCATACATGAACACATACATGCGTTAACGCACATACACATGTACACATGCATGCATTAATGCACATACACATGTACACATGCATGCATAAATACATGCAAGTAAAGGCGCTCTCACACACACAACGACATACATGTTCACATATTCACACACATGCACACATATGCACACCCACGTACACACGTGAAGACATGTACATGCATGCACACATAAACACACTCACACATAAAGCACGTGGACACACACACATATGGATAGGCACGTACACATATGTACATGTAAATGCAAGCACACACATAGGCACACACACATAATAAATGACATCAAAATACGCACATGCATCCACATTAACACACACAAAGACTTGCACAAATGAAAGCACATGCACAGAGACACACACACACATGCATGCACAAATAAACACATGCACAGCCACATGAATGCATGAACACATGCACACACACCCATATGCACACACACATGCATACACACATATACACACATAGACACACACTTCCACATGCCAATGCTTGCACATACACACAAACACACACAAACACATGTATGCACATGCACACATGTACACACACCCGTACATATGCATACACAAAGATACATGCACATATAATACAAAAAATACATGCTCACACACTGCACACACAAATATACACACACAAATATAGCATTTACAAGCATATGAAAACATGCACACAAATACACACACGTACACACACATGCACATGCACAAGCATGCACACCTACACACACATGCAAATGCATGCTTGCACAAATGCACAAGCACATACACACAAACCCATCCACACACATACACACTCGCACAAGCATGCTTGTAAGTATGCATGACAAGCACACATGTACACTCACACACACACACAACACACACACACACATGCATGCAAACACCCACATGCACACATAGATACATACAAACATGGACAAATATGTATAAACACTTGTGCAAACACATAAAACACACCAACACAATTGTATGCATGGAAACATGCATATGTGGACACATAAAAGCACGCAATCACATGCCTACGCACATGACATGCACAAACGCAAGTACACACATAGCCCTATAAGCATACACAAACACGTCCATGTCCACACATGCACGAACACACATACAGGCACAAACACACACACTTTCACAAATGTGTATTTGCACACATAGATAAACACATACACACACACACAAACATTGAAAAGCACACACACACATGTACACAAGCACATATGCACACAAATACATACACGCATAAGAACATAAGAATACACACATGCACATGCAAACAAACATAAACTCAAATATAGAAATAGAAGCACACAAAAGCACAGACATGTACGCACACACACATGCACACCTATACACATACAGACACATATACAAAGTGATACATGCATACTCACATGCACATGCAAACATAATCACAAATATGCATGCACACACACACGTATGCAAACATAAAGATGTACACATAGGCACACATATGCACAAAATTGTATGTGCAAATGCATGAACACAAAAGTTCTCACACATGCACACACTCACACATGTACACATACACATGAACATACACACATGGGCACACACACATAAACACACAGTCACACATGCAAGCACTAATTCACACACACATGTATGCACACATAGACATACACATGCACAATCACATACATGTAGAAGCACATTCATGTACACGAACATATCCATACATATTTACACACTCACATGTGTGCCTGTGCAAACATATACATGCATTAATTGACACACTCACACATACACACATACATACATGCACACCTACACAAAAATACCCACACACACTTGCATGTTTGTGCATTCACTAGCACACAAACACACACATGGGCATGCACAAGAATATACACACACACCATCACACATATACCCACACACACTCGCACTCACATGCTCGCACGTATGTGCTTGTTAACACATGCACAAACCCATGCATGTACACATGCACAAGCACACACACAGACACCCATACATATGTACACACTCACACATGCAAGGCATGCATCAACATGCACACACACACACACGCATGTGCACATACACCAACACACACACACGCACATAGAGGGACACATAGGTGTATGCACACAGAAACAAATGCTAACACATGCATACAATGACAAAAGCACCAGAGCCAATGCATACACATATGCACACACATGCACAAAGCACACATAAACATGTGCACATATGGACACACACATACATGTACACACATTTTCAGACAATCACACGTACACGCACACACGCATGTACTCGCAAACACATGAACATACATGCAAAAGCCCATGGATGTACACATGCACAAGCACACACACAAACACCCACATGCATGCCAAGGCATGCACACACAAATACACATGTGCACATGCACCAACACACACACATAGAGGAACATAAAAGCATATGCACATAGAAGAAAAAGATGACACATGCATACAATGATAAAAGCACAAACACCAATACATATACATAGGCACACACATATACACACACACACACATGCACAAACCACACACAGACATGTGCACTTACACACACATGCATATATAATGACACACAATCACTGTAAAGAACAAACCAAAACAAGCACAGACACTTGCAAGTACACACACACACATGAAAACACATATATGCACACACGCACACAGACTCACAATGCACACACACATGCATCAACACACACAACCACACCTACAAATGCACGAATGCATACACACACATAAGTATGTAGGGAGACATGTAGCACCCATGTACACACACAAGCATATAAATATACAACATTCATGCACAAAAACATGCATGCACAAACATGCACACAAATAGCCAGACACGCACACACATAAACACACATGCATACACACATACACGCTCACACAGATAAACCACATAGACAAACATGCATGCAGACAAACATGCACACATATATACATGAACATGTAAGCACATGCACACACATACACACTCATTTGCACCCATATGTGCATACACACATGCACATGCACATAATCATGCTCAAATACATACATGTACACAAACACACAAACACACAAACATACAGATACATGCACACAAACAAATGCATGCATGCACTCATACACACATGTACATGTGGATGTGAACACTCAACACATGTACACACATGCATACATAACACACATGCACATATGCACACACCTGTGTGCATGCATTAACACAAATGCGAACACACATGCACCCGAACACACAAATGCAAACACATGCACACATGCACATACACACGTACATGCATGTTCAAACACATGCACGTACACACGCACACACTTGCAAATGCAAGCTTACACTCATACACATGAGCACACACATCCATCGACACACACACAAACATACTCATGCATGCATGCTTGCAAAGTGCATGACCTGAACACATATACACACGCACACATGTGCAGACACACACACATAAGCACACACTTTCACACATAAAGATATGCATCCACATGCACATGCACATACACGTACACTCAAATATACACATATAGATATTAATAAGCACATGCGCACATAGGATCGCAAATATGCAAACACAAGCTCAAACACATACACATAGACATGCATAGGAATGCACGTGCATGCACACACATATTCACTTGCATGCAAAAGAATGCACAAATAGCACACACAAGCACAATAAAGCACATATACATAGACACATAAACACAAACAAACACAAGAATGTGTGCACACACACATGCCCACAAAAAACAAGCACATAAATAGATGCACACATGTAAACATGCATGTGCACATTCATAAACTCACAAACACACAACACACATAAAACACAAGCACACATGCATAAAAACATGCACAAATGTGCACACAAGCACACATGCATAAAAACATGCACAAATGTGCACACACACACATATACACACATGCATATGTGTATACACACATGTCCATGTGCACACAAGTTCACACTCACATGCATATGCATACACATACACACAAATACATGCACACACACATGCACATGCATGAACATGTATACACACACAAACACATGCACATACATGTTCATAAACTCACATGAACACACATGCATGCCCACAAACTCCCAGACACACAAATACATGCCCACACACACACACACCAAATCCAAACATGCACACACATATGCCCACACAAATACATTCAAGTACCCACAGACACACACACACACCCCTATGCATGAACAAACACAAACATAAATATATACACACATGCACACGCACACATTCACACGTGCTACAAACACACACAAGAGAGAACACATGCACAAAGTCATGCACACACACACACATATAACACAAACAGACTCAGACATGCACACATGTGCATGCACACACACTTACACATGTCAACACACGCACACACATTCACATGTGTGAAAGCACACATGTGTAGGAATACATATGCAAAAACACTCATAGATGTACTCAGACATATACATACACAAATATGCTCACGCACACACATGCACTCGCAAGAACATGCACTAGCATACATGCATGCACATTCACAAACACCCATGGATGCACACATGCACATGCACATGCACATGCATGTGTACTTGCACATGCATGTGTACAAGCACATGCATGTGCACAAGCACCCCCATAGGCATGCACACATGCCCACACAAAAGCACACACATATGCATGAATAAAGACATGCACATACACAGATGCACACATGCACAAAAGCACACATGAACACACACATGAATACACATAGGAACAAAAACACATGTACACACACAACAAGACATGTAAAAAAATGCACACGCATACAAAAACTCACACACATCCACATAAACAAGCACATGCTCACCCACACAAACACTTGTGTGCATAAGCCCATACACACCGACACCCATTAACTTGCACATACACACACACATGCACACACACACATGCATGCACAAGTGCAAACTTGGAAAAGCACTCCAATATGTACACACATACACATATGCACACACACATGAACACTCATACATGCACATATACACACACACATGCACAAGAACAAGCTCATATATGCAAAAATGTGTACACATAAATACACACATTCTCATGCAAAAGTATATGCACACACACACATGTAAATAAACAAGCACACATTAACAAATAACAACACATGCATGCACACACATGAACACACACACACACACACATCATCATCATCATCATATGCACATGTGTGCATATTTACACACACATAAGTAGGCACATAGAGATGTACAAGTACATACAAACTCACACACATCTACACATACAAACACATGTATAGCCATGCGCCCATACACATGCACGCATGCATGCACACACATGCACACACATAGATACACACACACACACACACACACACACATATATATATATATATTTATATATATATATGGACACACACGTACATACAAACATTAGTACACAAACACATGCCTATGTACACATATAGAAACAACCATAGATGCATACACAAATATGTAAAAATCACACATGCACACACATACACACACTGACACATGCATACAGACACACACAAACACATATGTGCATGCACACACAAACATAAAAAAAGCACACACAAATAAACATGTGCACAACACATATGCATGTAGACATGCACATGAGCACAAACTTACACATGTAAACACACACACACATATTTGCACTTGTGGGCACACATGCTCTTTTCAAGGAACAAACATGTAGACACAATATGCATGCACATACACATGTACACACACACACACATAGGAACATGGACAAGCACACACATGCATGCACACACAAGCAAAAAAGGCACACATACAAACACACATAAGCATTCACACATGTGTACATGAAAGCACACAAACACAAACACAAACACATATGCATAAACACACGCACATGTACACACTCACTCACACACATATATTCACACATCTAAATGTGCATGCACAGACACATGCACACACACACTCACAAGTACACACTCACACATACTTATAGACACACATCTAGATCTACATGAATAGACACACACATGCACACACTCATACACATGCACCAGAATGCATGCATATATGGACACACATCAACCAACACATGCACACACACATAAGTGTGCACACACCAAAGCACACATAATATCATGCATGCACACATCCATAACACATGCTCACACATACACATACCCACAACCCCACATATGCACATATACATATACATGCACATACACACATGCATGCACACACCCACACCCATGCAAGCACACCTAGATGCATACACTCATGCACACACACATACACTGACATGCCCAAAAATGTATACACACACACACACCCATACACATATAAACACATATAAACACGCACACAAGTAAGAAGATGCATACACATGCACATGAAAATGCATGTACACATATGCCATTTATATGCATAAGCATGCAATGCACAAGCAAACATGCTCATGCACATGCACATACATGTGTTGAGACAGACACATGCATATGCACATACACCTACTCTCAGATACATGCACCTTCATACAACCCTATGCACAATTGTACATAGGCATGCATGCACATGCTCATAGTCTAACACACAGACACACTTATGCATGTAGATACATGCCATATAGGCATTTGCTTGCCGACATGTACACCCACAACCAGCTTCTCACATACTCTCACACAATTGCATACAAGCACACATAGTATACACACACAAGCAAACATACACACATCCACACACACACAAATGCACACACACATAAAATGAACATGCACACATACATACTTGCACAAAGTCACACCCACCTATGCACATGCAATCGCACACATGAATATGGATGCATGCATGTATTCACGAATGCTTGCACACACACACGCATCCACACACATAGGAACACATAAACACATAAGTATGCACACACACACACATGCTCACAAACACATTCACATGAACACAGACAAAAAATATGCATACACACATGCATATGCTCACACACACACACTATCATGCTCACGATGCACACATAGGTACACACAAGCACAAGAGAAAATGCAAGCGCACACAATGCACATTCACATAAATACACTTGTACATACAACCTCAGAATGCATGCACACACATGCATATGCTAACAAACGTATACACAAAATGTAAATGCAAATAAATACACACAGATACATGCACATACACGCATATAAGCAAACATGCACACACACAAACACACAAACACACAAACACGCACACATGTACACGCACATACACGCAGACAAGCATGCGTGTGCATATGCCCACATGCATGCACACACACACCCACATGCAAACACATAAAGACACATAGACACACATGCAATAAAAAATAGACATAGGCACACACACACACATGCTTATACACAAACATGTTTGCATACACCTACTTATAGGCACACGTATAGCCATGTTGACACATGCACCCCCACACACACACATGCACACACATTGATGCACACACCCAAGCATAGACACATATTCCAACAAACAAGAATACAAACACACACCCACACACACAAACACATGCACACATACACACACACACACACCTATACATAAAAACATGCATACCCAAACACACAAATAGGCATATATAAGCATAAACACATAGATACACAAAGAAATATACAATCACGTACTCAAACATCAACAAAATAACACATGCACTCACACATGCATACATAAATAGACTCCCAAATAGGCATGCATACATACACATACAAAAGCCAATGGAAAGACATGCTCATACATACACACACTCGCATCCACACACACACTTAAATGGATGCACACACACATGCAAACATACATGCACACAAAAGCACACACTTGCCTGCACATACACACATGCACACACTTGCTTATATATAAGCAAACACACCCACACATACACAAATGCACACACACACACACATGAATAAATACAAGCATACACAAACATGCACACATGCATATCCACACACACACAAACACACTTATAAGCACACAAATACACATACATGTATATACACACATACACTACCACATGCACAAACACACATGCACATGCACCTACATAAGTACAGACAAACATACACACATAATCGTATACATACATACACATACACACACACACGATCCTGCACATATGCATACACACACTAACATACATGCACACACACACATGAACATTCAACAAAAATAAACAAGCACACACAAATACAAATGCACATGCATGCATACATGCACATGCATGATCACATACATGCACACACACAAACACACATAGTTTGTGCACACACAAAAATATGCACATATGTACACACAAGTATGAATGTACAATTCCAAAAAGACACATGCAAATGCATGCACACCTGCATGCACACACCCACATGGGCATGGACATGCATAAACACACACCAGTACCAACACACAAAGAATCATGCACATGCACACCTATAATCATGTGCAAATGGAGATATATGTGCTATGTGCACACACTCACACACAAAGAGACACACACAGACACACGTACACACACATGCACATGCACATGAGAACAAATGTAGTAATGCACACACAAGAATGGACATGTGGAGGACCAGCACACACACATGCATACTTGCATCCATATGCACACATAGATGCATACACACACACACACACATATAAATGCACACAAATGTGTGCACATACACACAAACACACCAATGCACTCACATTCACACACACACACATGCATACCCACATACAAATATGCACATAGGCAAAGACACACACGTACACAAAATCATGCAGACCTACACACAAGCACACATGCACGTGCAAACAAAAACCACACATGTAGAAAAAAGGACAACATGCACACTAACACACACAACCATTTAGACACACATGAGGGCACACATGCATGTGCATTCATACAAATAACCACACATGTGCACATGTACAACACACACACACACAAAACCACTCATGCAGTTACATACATGCATATATACATACCACATCGACATATGCAGACACACATGCGTGCTCACACATGTGCACAAATGCAAATGCACAAACAATCACTTGGATAAACAAAAGCACATTTGCATAAGCACATTCACACACACATGCTCACAAACACACATATGCATACATGTGCACATAAACCTTTACATACATGCACTCAAAGATGCACACACACATATGCACACTCTTGTATATATAAACATGCACATGCATGCACACATGTGTGTGCCCACACACCTATATATATGTGCTGTACAAATAAGAAGACATGCATTCAAGCACTCATGCATGCACACACACCCCAAAAAATATATATGTGCTATACAGACATGAAGACATTCATGCAAGCACTCACACATAAGCACATGCACGTACACACTCAAGATCATATACACACACCTATACATGCATGTAGACACATTAATGTAGACAGAGTAACACACATGCACATGTACAACAGCACATGCTTACATGTACCCACACTTGTGCAAGCACACTCACATGCACACTTGCAAACACATAAAAGAATACATACACACACATGCAGGAACACACACACATATACGCACACCCACACATACCTTCGCAGAGTACACACACGTGAGCTAGTACACACACACACACCTACTAACACATGCACAAATGCACACACATAAATACCAACACAATCACATGCACATGAACATGTGCACATAAGCATACATGCATACACCCACACCCACACATACACACACAAACCATACATGTACACACAGACACACACTCACACATACAAAAACATGCAAATGCATGGAAACACACATTCACATAGAAAAACATGCACACACACACGCACATACACATATGTCAACCCACAGACAAACATGCACACGCACACACATGCACCTGCACTCACACACATGCACACATTTACAAACATAGAGGCACAAGCACAAGTGCACAAACATGTGAACACACACAAACAAGTGCAAACATGCTTGCACACATAGATGCATATACATTTAAACACACATGCACACACACATAAGGACACTCATGCTTATAGACAATCATCTACACACACATATTCACATGCACAAGTATGCACAACACATGCACACATGCACACACATTAATGCATGCACAAGTGCACGCATATGCACACACATAGGCACAAGCATGCAAACGCAAACATGCATAAGCACACAAATAAACACAAACATGCACACACACATGCATCCAAATACATTGATGCATACATACATATACAAACAAATGCATGCATACACTCAAACACAGCTACACACAAACATACACACATTCATACTTCCATGAAAACAAACTCACATATACACATGCTCACACAACCACACACACTCAAGCCAACACACACACATGGACATGCACACATACACACCCATGCATGCATGCACGCACTAACACCCACAAGTACACACATATGCACACACACACACACATGCATGCATACACATTAACACATGTATGCACACATGCACTGACATGTAGAGACACACACATGCATGAACACACCTGCATGCAAACACACACCTAAACATGTACACACACACACTTATGAAAGCACACATGCACACACACACACACACACACACACACACACACACGTGCACATGCACCCACATACACACGTGTGTGCACACACACACATGCACACATAGTCATAGCAAACTCACTCTTGGACCCATGCACATGCCTAAACACACATGTACACACATGCATTTATACACAAAAGCCTATAACCATGCATGCACACGTACACACACAAACATACACTCACACACCCCAACACAAAACTTCACACACACACTCACACTTAGATATATGCATGCATGTTCACACACAAAAAAACCATAAACATAGTCACATAGACATGAAATGTGCACACACACATCTACTCATGCACATGAATAACTACACATATAGACAGACAAAAACACACAAACATGCACTGTCACACACACACATAAGAACACACATTAATATGCATATATATTTGCACAAAAACAAACAAGCTCATATGCATGCATACTAACACAACCAAGTATACAAGCATGTAAACATGCATACACATGTAGGAATATGCACACACACATAATCATACCCACTCACACGCACATGCACGCATGCATATACACACATACACACACATGTACGCACACACTTACATGCACACACATACACACATATACACACACACATATGTGAACATACAACCACACACACATAGATGCATGGACACATGCACACATTGATACAAACAAACAAGCACACACACCATAAGAACACACACACACACACAAGCACACACACACAAGAAGACTCATACGCATTGATGCACATGCACATACACACATATAGAAATACACACACATGCACAACCATACACATATAAAGGCACACGTCAACAAAAACAAGCATGCAAACATGCATAAGTACATGTAGGCACACACATGCACATCCACACAAAAACACATGCATGTGCACACACATTCACATATACAAATGCAAAAATGCATAGATACACATGTAGACACACACACCCAACTAAGTGCACGCTTACTTACCCACACATACACACATGCACACACATTCATAAACATACAATGGCACATGTATACATGCACATGCATAGACACACAAACATGCATGCAAATGCACATAGCCACCTATGCACACATGCACACACCCAAACACTCACATACATGGACATAAAAACATGCACAAACCCATACATTGTTACACAGGCACATACACAGACACAAACAGAAACACGAACACGTATATGCTTACACAATCATGCACACATGGATGAACTTACAAACATGCATACACGTGCACCATACAAATAGATGCACACCAACACAGACACTCGAACACCCTCATGCACAAAAGCATGCACACACACACACATCCAAAAAAACATGCATATGTGTGTGCACATATGCACATAAGCATGCATGTGCAAATAGGCACACATATACACCCACAAAAACACTCACACATAAACACACACATGCACACGCATGCAATGCACTTACAAAAACATGCACACACTTGTGTAGACATACCAAAGTACAAACATGCAAACATTGAGGAACACGCACGTGTGCATGAGCATGCACAAGCACGCACACACACACATGAACAAACATGTAGACATGCTCAAGTTTACACATATTCATGCACACACACACACACACTCACACATACACAAGCACACATGCACACACACACACACACACACTCACACATACACAAGCTACACACACACACACACTCATATGCACAAGAACGCATGCACACACACACACATACATATGTAGTCAAAGAAAGGCAAGCACATGCATCACATGAAAAAATACACTTGTACACACACACATATTGATGCAAACACAAACACAAACACACATACAAAAACCCACAACCACACACACATACACATGCTCACATGCTTGCACACACACACATGCACACACACATACACATGTACCGACACATGTACACACACATTTTCACATACCCATGCACACTCATACCCACACATACACAAAAACACAACATGTGCACACACAAATGCACACACACGCACACATGTGTACATAAGTGTGCACCAATGCACATGCACATAAACAAAAACACATGCATGTACACAAATACAAAAAAACACACGCACACTTACATGCACAGTAACACAAAAACACACACCTATATGCACAGATGCAGGAACAGCTTCATGCACATACATAAACACTCACAGACATACACCTACAAGAATATGAACACACGCACATACACAAACAAACATGAACACACACAGACACCGACACCTGCACACACACACACACAAACACAAACACACATACACACACACGTGAACCAAGCACACATGTACAGGTGCACACAAGCCCATGATAATGCACCCATGTGCACATGCACACTAAAACACCCACATGTAGCCATGCTTACACACATCCATAGGAACAAATACAATATGCTCACACACATACACACACAGACACAAATGTAAAAATGTACACACACACCCAAGCACACACACATGCACACACACCATATACACAAACACAAAGACACATGTGTACACATGCACACTTATGCATGCATTCAAATAAGAACATGAACATGCATGTCTGCACATACACCCACACAGACACATGGACACACATGCACACATGTGTATAGATGCATGCACATGGATGCTCAAAAGCACATTGGAATGTACACCCACGCAAAGGAATAAGCACATGCAAACACACATGCATACATACATGACACACATGTGCACCTATGCTTATACTAGTGCATGCACATGCATACACAAACACATAACTATGCACAAACATACACACATACATGCATGCATATGCATGTATACACATACATAGACACACTTCTACACACATGCACATGCACACAAATGGAATCCACACACAAACACAAAAGCACTTTCACACTCACATATTGACCCACATATCGACACGCACACACACCATTACACAAACATGCATAGACATACAAACAAAAACACACACACACATATGCCCACACATGTGATCACAGCCACACACATGAAGGCAAACACACACACACACATGCACTCATGCACCCATGTCTACACACACATTCACACAAACACCTACACATATGAGCATAAACACACACACTTGTGTATGTGTGAACACACAGACACTTGCACACACTATCACACAGACAAACACACACACATGTGCCCACACCCACTCACTTGCACACACATGCACACATGAATATGAAACAATGCACAACCACACACACATGTGTGATTGCACACATGCACACAAATTCATGCACACATTCAAGCACCCATGCACCTACCCACACACACAAGCATAAACACTCACACATGCACACAAAAAAGCATGCACACACATCCAAGTACATGTACAAACTCACGCATGCATGCACACACATGCTCATACTCACACACTCATATATGCACATACGCACATGCACACACATACGTATTCACATGCACAAAAATATATTTTAACAAAAATAAACATGCAAATATATACAATTGTCTACAAACACTCGTACATATGCACACAAAATAGATGCACACACACTCACACACATGCTCACACATAAACATGCAAACATGCATATAAACACGTGTAGTCATATACACATGCACACACACATACTCAAACACACAAACAAAGGCATACACACACACACGCACACACACACACACACACATGTACACATAGGCAATCGTGCAGACATGCATGCATGCACACCCACATCAACACGAATGCACACACATGCATACACACATATGCACACACACACTCTAACACTCACATTCACATGCTCACATTTGCACACGCATGCACACATACACACCCACACAAACACACCCATGCACACACATGCATGCAAGCATAAGCACACGTAGATGCACATGCATGCACTCACAAAAAATGAATACACTTTTACAAACGTGCATAAGCAAACACAAAGAAACATGCACACTTTTACACACACGCATATAGACATGTGCACACATATACACATATGGAAATGCATGCACACATAATTGGATGCTCAGAGACACAAGCACACTCCACATGCTCACATGCACAAATGCACACAAATAAACATGAACAAGCACGCACACATGCATGTACCCGCATATGCACTTAGACACATAGACACAAGTATACACCCATATACAAAAGTACACACACATATGCTCACACATAAGAATGGACACATATGCATGCACTGGTATGCAGACAAATGCATAAACACTCACACACAAACATCCACAAATGCACGTGCACACACGCATATGCAAACACCCTTGCACTTACACATGCACACACATATACACGAGCACACACACATGCATGCCCACACATGCACACACACACACAAGTACACACATGCACAACACACACTTACACATGCACACACAAATACTCACACACACATATCACATAGCACACACATAGCTACATACACACGCATGCACTCATACACAAAAACACACACACACACATGTATATGAACACATGCATCCACATGTCTATGCACACACAAAGACACACACATAAACTCATGCACAAAGACATTATGCACACATACATACATAAACATGAACACACACAAAAAAAACACACAAGCATGTACACATGCACATACGCACATTTGCACAAGCATACACATGCACAGAAACATACACATGCAGACATTTGCATAGCCACACACAAAGACTTCCACACACACTTATGCACACATGCACACACACACACACACATGCACTCTTATGGATACATATGAACACACTCACATAAAGACACACATATACACAAGCACAAACATGATCACGTGCACACATTCACACATAGACACATATGCAAATGCACATGCACAAAAGTATACATACACACACATATAGGTGCAAACACAAACCCATAGGTGTAAGCACATACACACTTGAACAAACACAAACACACATGCACACACACACACACATGCACGCACACACATAGATAGGAATGCACACATGTTAACAAACATACATATACATACAAATACACACACACACACATCCACACACTCGGGAACACACACACACAAACACACACATACATAGGAACACATATGCACACCAACACACATGCATGCACAAACATAGTTACATATTCACAAAAGTACATGCAAACACACACAGACCCACAAATGTTCACACACACACACACACTCACAAAAACACATATATGAATGCACACATGTGCACATGCTCACACATAAACAGAAATGCACAAACACATATGATTGCACATGTGCTCACACACACATACACATGTGTAGGCACAAACACACGTATATACACATGCAAACACACATACTCAAAAGTTGTACTAATAGGCACAAGAATGCACTTGCACTTGCACTTACACAAACATGCACACGCACAACACATACATGAGTACACACGTATATAAACACACATATACATAACCATGCATACATAGACATACCTACACATGTGCATAGACACCGGATGTAGATGTGCTCACATGAGCACTTACACATGCATACACATAAATGCATAGAGAATCACATGTGCATGCACATAGATATACACATATACATGTGTATGCATAAATGCACACACACACACACATGCACAAATGCACACAAAGCACACACACAAAAGCACAGACACACATAAATGTACAAATGCACATATGCAAGTATAAACATACAAAAACACACATGCACACACACACACATACACAAAATAATGCACAAAGACACACACGCATCCATACACAACTACACACACATGTGTACATAAACACACACACACACACAAACATAAGCACACATGCACCCATGCATGCACGAAACACAACCACATACGCATGCACAAAAATTAAAAGAAGCATATATATACACACGTACAAACTCATACACACACTCACACGTGCTTGCATTCATACACATAAACATGCACATGCATGCACACATTTACACATGCTTGCATGAATACTCAAACATGCACATGCACACACACACATACAAAAGCACGCATGCACAGACACCCACTCACACAGATGCACTTATGTGTAGTCAAAATCATACTTGTGCACACACACACATATGTGCATGCAAACAAGTGCACAAAATAATGTGCAAGCACATACACATACAACTACGCACATACACCCACATGTATGTAAGAACACACACATGCATGCATACACACATACACGTGCACTAGTACACATAGATGGACACACGTGCACACATTCATACATTCTTGCAAACACCTGCACACACACACGCCAACTTGCACGTGCCCAAACACATGTACAATTGCATGAATACACATGCACATGTTTACACAAACAAACACATGCACCCAAACCCATGCATGTGCTTACGTGCATACAGATAGACACACAAATACACGCACATGTATGCATATGAGCACACAAACACACACACATATGCATGCAAATGTACACACACACACATGTAGGTTCATCCATACACACAAAAACATGGAAACACACTCTCTCACATGCACAAGTGCTTGCACTTGCACAAACACACAAATCTATGCACATGGATGCACAATACACACTCATGCACACATGCACAAACACACACACGTAAAGACATGCACACACAGAGCCACACATTGACACATACACACAGATGCATGCCCACACACATAGTTGTACACACATGCACGCACTTGCCCATGCATACACACATAAGCATGTACACACATGCATGCATGCACACACACACACATATATACACCCACACCCACACACATGCATATTTATAGACATAACACATAAGCACACATAGCATGCACACACACACACAAACTCGTATACACACTTGCATTCACTTATACACACGCATAAACACACAAATGCACAAACAGACACACATATGCATATGCACATAAATATACACCAACCTTTGCACATGCACACATACCCACATGCATGCACACATGAACACAAACATACACATGAAGACATGCACACACATGTACATGGACATAGTCATATTTACAAATATGCATGCACACACACACAAAGATAGAAAAACCACAAACATTCATAGGAACAGGTGTACAAACACATTGAAAAAGGTTCACAGACATCCACACATGCAAAAATAGATAGGCATAAGGATATGCATATGCATGCACACAAATACACACATGCAAACTCACACATAGATGTGTACACACACATAGACATTCACCAGCTTGCATAGATGTACATGCACACATGCACATGCACACGCACATATATGCACTTGACACACATTCACAAAAATAGACACATGCACACACACATGGATGCACATGCACGTGAAAACTTAGATAAACGAACAAATATATGCCCACATGCATGCATGCACACACACATGCACAAACACACACCCAAACATAGACATATCCATACACATGTATGAATGCATGCATGCACAAGCACGTGCACACACACAGATAGACGTATGAACACATACACATATGCACACAACACACACATGAAAATGCACGCGCAGAGACATAGACACATACATAAACATGTACACACGTGCACCCACACACCCACACAAACATGTATGCATGTATACATACTTGTACACACTCACACACACATACTAGCACTCAAACACACACATGAACAAACATAGGCACCCACATGCACACTTAAAATGAAACACACACGTACACAAAAAAACATGCACACACATGCATGCACAAACTCATAGACACACATACACACAGGTAGCATGAACACACATCCACACATGTGCACATGCATAAAAATGCACACACATGCACATGTACACAAACACATGCACATGTACACAAACACATGCACATGCATAAGCGTAAGCATAAGCACATACACGTGCACACACACAAGCATTCATGCTCACCCACATAAACATGCACATAGACATAAATGGACAAGCACGTGCACAAATAAACATACATGCATACACACTTACAAATGAACATGAACTCATACACAAACACACATGCACACCCTCACATGCATATACAAGAACACAGACAAGCACAAACACATGCACATGCATTCACACTCATACAAACTCAAATACACACACACACATGAACATGCAAACATGCATACATAGACACATGCACGCACTCACACATGTACACATAGGAACACACACACACGCATGCATGTATATACTCACACACACACACATGCACACACATGAACAAACACTTACACATGACTTCCACACATAGGCGCACACATAGACACTAACTCACATGCACACACACATGCACGCTTACATGCATGCAATTCATAGCATCACATGCTCAAGCAGACACATGCACACACATGCACCTACACACACACATGCATGCACACATGCACACCAAGACACATAGAGGAATCGACACACTTACAGAAAATCGCACAAGAAAAAACCACAAGTTTACACACTTGTGCATACACACACCTTAACAAACATGCACACTTGCATGCACAAGCATAAACTACACATAGACTTGGACACATAGACACGCTCATGTGTGCTGGCACTCAGATATGCACACAAGCATGAACATGCAAGTGTACAGACAGACACAAAAACTCATATGTACACACATATTCATGCAAAAACATATGCACACACACACACACACAGAAAAACATACAAATATAGATGCACAAGCATGCACAGATAAATATATAGATGTAAGTGGACACACATAGAGAAGCACACACATACACACAAATACATAGACAAATGAGCACACACACACCCACACACACACACATCCACATTCACACAAAACACACACACACACACAAACACTCGCTTGTAGATAGCACACACACACACCCTTACACACACACAAAACACACATGCACTCACTTGTACACAGACACACACACACACATAGAGACTCACGTGCATACACAATTACATGCACACATACAAATGCACACAAATGCACATACGCACACACACACACACATTGAAGTACACATGCACACACACATGCACCTATGCAATCATGTGCATCTATAAAAACACACATGCCCACCCACTCACACATGCACAAAAAAACCCATGCACACACACATGCCCACACCCTTGCATGCACACAAGCACATGCACATAGACACACATTTGTACACAAACATACATGCACACACACAAATACATATGTGTACATTGATGTGCATGCATATACACAAACACCCACACATGCAAATTCAAAAACAAGCCACACACACATGCAAAAACGCAGGCTCGCACACTTGTACACCAAGATGCATACACACATGATCATGTACACACACACACACACACTCACATAGCATACACAGTAGCACATACACATACTAATGCATTAACATACACACAAGCACACACAAATCTGCAAACATGTATACACACACACAAAGATTCATAGATCCACATGCAAACACATAGATGCACACACATGCATACAAATATATAAAGACGTACTCACTCACACACACATGCATGCACATAGGCACACTAAAGCATGCACACACATAAGCAATCACACACACACACCCACATGCATACAAACATGCACACATGCACATACACATACTAACATACATAAGCCAAAAACTCATGCATTCATGTCCACAAACTCACAAACATATGTAGAAATGCATGCACAATCATAAGGATAACCTACCCACACGCACACACAAACACATGCATGCCCATACATATGTACAAATGCTCACACATGCACGCACACACCCTACACACACAACACACACCGACACATGTGCACACATACACTCACATGTGCATATACATGCACACACAAAGGGAAACACACACATGCTCATGTACAAACACACACATGAAAACATGCACATGCACAAACATAACTACACATGAACACACACATAAATAATCATGAGCACATGCACACACATGGATGCACGCATATGGACATGCTTTCACACACATGCACACATCCATACATGAGCATGCATTCACACATACACACACCAACATAAATACACACCAACAGACACACATTCACATAAGTATGCATGCACACATGCACACACATGAATAAGCACAAAAACACTTGCAAGGAAACACTTGAACATGCACATATGCACACACTCACACACACACACATACTCATATACACACACACATTAACACATGCTTATGCCAATGTGCACACACAAAAATATGAACATGCACACACACACACATATAGACGCAAACATGCATGCATAAATCTACACAAGTACATATCTACACAGACACATAGGTACACACAAATGCACATGGACATGCACAACCATAAACACACACATACATACATACATATGTACTCAAACATTCACACACATGCATTCACACTTGTACGGACACACACATGTGCATAGAGGCATAGACACATACGTGTGCATCTACACACACCTAAATTTGTCACACACACAAACTCACACATCATAACACACACACACACACATGCATGCATTAACCCACACACATGCACAAAAAAACACACACATGTACCCTCACATACACCCCCTTACAGACTCGCACACACACAAACACATGCTCATACACACACATAACTGAACATGTGCATGCACATAGACACACATACATACAAGCACACATACACGTAACCACACACCTGCACACACATGCACCCACAAATGTGCAAATGTACACATGCAAATGCACACACACAAGCAGACTCGTGCACACACAAGCACATAACATAGAAACATGCAAATGCACATACACTGATGCAGACAATCGTAGACAAACATGCATGCATATGCACATACACATATACACACAATCATATAAATCTACACACATGCACACAAACAAACATGCACACATGGAAACACAACACACACGACTACATAAAAATACATGTCCAAACACACACACACATGAACTAAAGCACATGCACGAACGCACACACAAGTACACAAACACACACATACTCATGCTTGCATGCACAAAGATATACACACACATGTAAGTAACCATACACACACCCACACAAAACATGCAAACATGCACACATACACAAACAAATGCACACACACACAAACACACACACACCCACACAAATGTGTACACACACATGCCCTTATACACAAACACACATTCATATGCAAAGGTACAAACATGCACAAAAATGCACAAAAACACACAAACAAAACAAAAAATGCACAGTCACATCTAGACAAACAAACACACATGCACATGTACACACATCACACACAAAAAGAATGCATGCACATACATAGCCACATGCATAGATAGATAGATACATATATGAACACATAAATAGATACACACATGTGGAAAAACACACACACACATGTATGCACACACTTTCTTTCTGTCTCTCTCACACACATGCACCCAACATGCACACAAACATGCACACATGCATGCACACATACTCATACAAACAAGCAAGAAAACTCGTGTAAGTATGTGCACAAACTCATGCACACAAGAACAAATGCATGCACGAATACATGAATAGCCAACACACATACACATAGAGACATACACACACAGGCACAAACACATGTTGGTAGACACACATGAATGAATACACACACACACACATGCATGTACACATGATTACAACATAGCATGCATGGCAACACACGTACACATATACACACCCACACATGCATATACATGCACATATGAAGGCACACACACACAAAAACTAGCACACATACACACGCACACAAACTCACACATGCATACACACGCACATGCATGCATGCACACGTAAAGACATATTCACACACACTTGCAAATGCATAAATGTATGCATAAATTCACACATAGGCACGCATACACACATGCACACACCAACATAAATACACACATTGACACACATTGACGCACACATGAATGAACACATGCACACACATGAACAAGTATTGAAACACATGCAAGCAAACACTTTCACAAGTACATATGGACACATGCACACACACGCACACATTCGCACATGCTCATGCACACACATGCATAAAAATTTGAAGAAGCACAAACACAGATGCACACACAAATATGCACACACATAGATACACACTTACATGGACACACATATACAAATAGGAAGACTGACATGCTTGCACCCGTACAGACAAAATTTTTTGTATACACACACATAGGAACCTACAAACCATAACACATGCACACACGCATGCATGCCCCCACACACACATGTGGATGCATGCACAAACATAAACAAACACATATACAAACATATGTGCATGTACCTACACAAACATGCAAATGCACATGCACAAGTGCAAGCAAGCACACACATGTGCTCACATGAACATGCAAAGGCATACACACACACACATGCACATACAAGCTCTCTCATACCTGCACACACATAGACACACTCATGCACATATACATACATGCGCACACACACACAACCATATTCACAAACATAAAAATATAAAAATACATACACACACACAAAATGATATAGTCACACAACCACATGTATGCATCAAAAACAATGCACCCACACATACACACACTCACCCAATACACAAACACACACATTCTTTCATGTATGCATAAAAGCACAAACAAATACATAGACACACATACATATACACACATAGACACACCTGCATAAACACAAAGATGAATACACACACACACAACAACACATGTGCAAATGCACACACACATGAACACACACATGTACACACACACATGTAAAAACATGTACACACATGCATAGACTCATGGTCAAACAAATGGGCATAGACGTACACACGCATGCACACAAAAATAGGCACACACATGCACATAGTCACACATATACATGCATGAAAACACTGGCATACATAGGTACACACATGCACATGTACACATATGCACACGGACAGACGTTTAAGCACACATACATAATGGCCATGCACACACACCCTCATAAAATGCACAAACAAACAAACAAAAAAACACATGTCCACAAACAATCATGCATAGCTACATATAAAGACACCCATATACACACACATGCATTGTATGTAGGCAACACACAAAATGATGTGCATGTGCAAATGCACATATGCATACATGAATAAACAGACATGAAAATAGAAACTGTTAAGTAGACACACACCCACACATGCAAATACGCACACAGACACCCACATGCACGCACACAAATTGATGCACTCATACACATAAACACACACAAGCATGCCCACATGCACATATGCACACACAACATGTGCACACATGCACTCACATGCACACAAGCTCATGCACACATATGCACAAACACATAAAAGAACGTACACGCATGTTTCTACAGACACATACATTCACAGACACATACGTCCATACACACAAATGCACACATACCAAGACAACTATGCACACACACATGCATACAAACACACAAGCATACATACTAGCAGACATGCACATACATTCACACCCAAGAATGCACACATGTGCATGTGCACAAACATGCACGTAAACAAACACACACAAGCACATGCACACGCACATCCACTACCAAACACATGCACACATTCATATAGTGCACCCACACACTCATGAACACACAAAAATATGCCCACATGCCATATTCATTCATGCACATACACATACACATGCACATGAGCACACAAAAACAAAGACGCACACACAGACACACGCACTTGCAAAAATGTACCCGCACACACACACCCTTACACATGCACTCTCTCACACATGCAAATGCACATGTATACCCACATGTAAACACTTGTAGATATATGCAATCCCGCATACATGAAAACACACATGAAAATAAATATACATATTTGCATATGCATGCAAACACACACACACACCTAAGCACATGTATACACATGACAATTCAAACACACATGCACATTTGTGCAGATACACATGCATGAAGAAATATGCATGTGCATGCACACCCACACAAAGACACACACACATGCATGTACACCAAAACTCACACACATGCATGTCAGCACAAACTTGCACACACCCACACATATGAACACACACATGTGCATGTAGGCAAACACATACATACCCATGCATGCATAAGTACATAAACATGCACACACACACACATACAGACAGACAGACACACACACAAAAGCACATGCACAAGTGCACACACAAACACATAGACATGCACACACATACACACTCATGGACATATGCACACACACATACAGACAAGCATGTGCATAGACATTCACATAGATCTTCACCCACACATAACACACCTACACACACATGTGCCCACACACATAGACAAACCCATGCACAAACACACTCACACATACTTGTACACATGCACGTGGATGTGCACACACAAAACTGCACTAGCATGCACACATGCCCAAACACTTTGAAACACATAAACATGGATGCACACACATATGTACACACAAACATGTGCATCTATACACACATATATGCATAAGCACACAAAATAATGTGCACAAATAAACACACACATATACATGAATAATACTTGCAAGCTCACATGCACACACACACACACACAGTTGAACTCTTATTCATCAACACTCACACACATGCATGCAAATACACACTTACATGCACACACACACACATGTACACACAAGTGCACTCATGTATACACATGCACATGCACACTCACATACACACACAAACGCATGCGTGTACCCATGCACACATATAAATGCACAACACACATATGCCTTTACGCATGCATGAGCAAGCACATGCATAGACTCATATGGAAACATGAAGGCACATACACATGTGCCCACACAAATAGGCACGCACATGCACACACACACACACACACCCAAACATGTGCACATACACGCACATGCATGCACAAAGACAAACATGCACTCATGCACGCTGAAGCACGTGCACACATGACACACTCTAAAAAAGACACGTACAAACATGCATGCACAATCACACACATACAAATGTGCTAGCAAGCACATATGCACACACACACATATGCATGCACATTCATACAAAAACAAACATCGACATAAACGTACACACAGTCACACACACGCACACACGTATGCAAAAACACAGATGCACACACTTGTACTAGCACACCTACATGCATATTCAGACAAACAAACACACACACACATACACAAATACACTTGCAAACAAAAGAATACACACCTACAAACATACACAAACATAAGTACACACACATGCACACCATTTCACACACATTTAGAATCAAGCACATGCACATGCATATATGCAGATACACTCAAACACACAGACCAACACACATGCACATAAAATCACAAACATGCACACACACGAACACAAAGGCACACACACGTGTGTATACATGTATGCACACACATGCACACAAACACATAAATACACATTCACATGCATAAACAAACACATGCATGCATGCATGCACACATGAACACATACACACAGACATGCACACACAATCACACATGTGCATGTTCACACACATACATGCACATGAGCATGTGCACAAACACATGCATACACACACACAAGCATGAGCACACAAATCTAACATGCACACACACACACACACACTTGCACTCACATGAACATGAACTCATGCACAAAACACATGTATATGTTCATACAAAGGCAAAGATGCACACAAGTAGACCCATATGCATAACACACACACAAACATACACATGCAAACACATAGCCACACACACATGTACAAATACAAATGCACACACACATGTATATGCATACACACACACACAGTAGAACACATGCAAACACATATACACATGCTCAAGCATGCATACTTGCTCATAAGAACACACATGCACCTGCACACAAATAGGTACACACACATACAAATATATGCACATATCCACACACAATGGAACACAAGTAGACAAACATGCATATGCACACATACATAAACACACAAACAATCATAAACACATAGCCACATGCATACACAAACACACATACTGACATGCACATACATGCATAAATATGCATGCACACACACATGTACACATACAAACATGCACACACATACACACATAAACAATCACACATGCACACAAAAAAGGAAACAGACACATGCACACAAAAAATGAAACACACACACATGCACACATATGCACACACTCATATGAACACACATGCATGCATGCACACACACACATATGCACTTACACATAGACATATACACATGCATAAAACATTAGCTCAGACATGCATGAATGTATGCACACACATGCACACATATGTACACATGCTTACACATTCACACATGCCCTAACACTTGCACACACATACAAACATACTTGTGCACACACACACACATGCCTATGTATTCATTGTCACATAAACACATGCATTTCCATTTACATGCATGCACACCCACGAACATGCATGCGAGCACATGCACAAGCACAAGCACAAGCACACAAACACATGAACAAACATAGGCACACGCACATAAGCTTCCACATGCACATACATGCACATGCATAGGCCCTCACACATGCACACATGCACGCATGCACAAGCATTCACACTTACACACATACTCGCATGCACACGTAGGCATGCACACACGCATGGACACTCATCCATAAACACATATGCACACACATGTGCACATGCATGCACACCCACACACACACTTGTACGCATGTAAACACTCACACAAACACATCCACACATACACACATTCACACACAAACTTGCATCCACACACACACACACACACTTAGATAGGCACAAAAAAACATGTAAGCGAACAAACACATGCACAAACTCACAAACACAAGAAAAGGATGCATACACTTAGACATACATAAATGTGTGCCCTTACTCACACACACAAACAAGCATACACACCTACACAGACATAGCTACTAATGCACACACATACATACACACATGCATGCAAAATTGCAGTCATGCACACAAACAAACATGCACATACACACATATGATCACACACACATCTATGGACACACATATACACATGCATGCATACACACACAGACACATGCACATGTACATGCAAACACACCCACGCATAAGACACACTTTTGCACACCTGCACAAACATGTGCACACACACTGACGCACATACATAAGTTTGCACACACACACACAAGTACACATAAATGAAAACACACACACCCATACACACATGCACACACATACACACACATACAAGCTTAAACACTAACAAGCACGTACAAAATCGCACTTGCAAGCACACATACTCACACGTGCACAATAATGAATGCAGAAACACACACACATTGGCACACACACAAAAATGGGTACTTGGAAGCACACGTGCCCACACAAGTACACACACACATATGTACTCACACACAAACACTAATGCACACACCCACATGCACATGCACATACACACGCATTTACAAGCACACATGCACACATACACACATAATCACCAACACACACAAATGCACACATACATATACACACAAAAGCACACACATATACTCACACACACACACACATATGCACACATGCACATGCACACATGCTTGTATAAATACACAAACATACAATAATGCATGCACACGAACATACACTCACTCATGCATGCACATGCACATGCACATAAGCATGTACACACACCCACACACTTACACAGATAAATGCATGAACACACAAGCATAAACATGCATGATTACACACACATATTCACACACTCAAGAACACTTACATGCATGAATGCATCACATATACATATGCACATACACCACGAGAAACCATACACGTGCACAAATAGGAAGACATAAGCATATAAACAAGCATACATGAACATATAAACAAGCAAACACAAGTACCCACATACACACAACACACATATGCATAATCACACATGCACACACACACATGAACACACATACATGCATGCAAGAACACACCTACCTCTTTGCACACACACAAGCACACACACAAATGTACAATCATGCACACACATAGAAACACCCACATGCTATGTAATAACACACATACAAAAGAATGGACATTCACACACATAGATACGTAAAAGTAGACACACATACATGCCACACACTTACACACAGTTTCATACATATGAAAGTATACATACACACATGCACATGTACATGTGCAAACCCACACACATACACACAGATATATGCATGCACACATGCAAAAGCTCATAGACACACACACACACATGTACACACACTCAGCACATTGCCACAAAGTCAAACTCACACATGCACATGTACATGCACACAAATAAAACACACATAAGCACAAATACACATGAATACACACACATGTGCACACACATACCTGTGGCACACATGAATGCACATGCTCACAGAGCCACATACCCACATTATCACATGCACACATATGCATGCATAACACACACAAACACATACATGGATGTGCATGCATGCATACATGCATGCATACATAGACACACACATGCACACTCACACTCAGACACACATACATGTGCATGCATGCACAAGCATACATGCTCACAATCACACACACTTATAAGCAAGTGCAGACACACATAAAGAGATGTATAAGCACACACATGCATGCACACATATTCACACTCACAAACACACACACACACACACACATTCATGCACAGAGACATTTATATCAATGCATGTATGCACACACAAATGTATGCACCAACCCATACATGCTTGCAGACATAGATACACATGCACACCCATACAAACACAAATATGTGCACACAAACCAAGCCACACAAATGCACGTGGATGAACACACATGCATACACACATAAGAACACAAGAATACAGACATGCACATGCAAAAACACATAAATACACAAACACACATTCATAAACATAAGTACATGCACAAGCACAAATGCGTACATACAAGCACATGCACACCTATACACGCACATGTATACATAGTCATGCATGGACACTGACATGCACACACACACATATAATCAAAAATATGCACACACACACATAAAAGCATGCTTCAGTTTTAAGTTCTTACGAGATTAAGTGCTATAATGCTCACTTAGTCACAAAAGCATACAAAGGAAAAAAACATACTTATGTGATTGATGTTCTAAAATTAATGAATTGCTTAACAAATTTTAAAAATTATAATGGATAAAAACTTTAAAAAAATTTATTTTTTATATTTCATAATATATTCCATTAAATTGTTATTATTATAAATTAAAGAAAAATTATTTTTATTAATTATAAATGATAACATATATTTTTATAGTTTAAAGTATATATTGAAAAGTGCAACGTGAAAAGAATTTCTTAATCAATATTAATTGATGGGGATAATAAAGAGAGTGCTAATGAAGATAGGAATGCTTGAAGTGAGATGGAGTCCTTGAAAGATAAGAGACAAATAGAGAAGAAAAAATATTTTTAATATATACACAAAAACATTATATGTCAATTCACATTTTATAATTACTAATTTGTGAAGAAATAATATTTTTCATTGTTTTTATATTTTGATTTCATAGCATATTATAAGTTCATTAATATTAGAAGGTTATAACTTATGCTATAAGCATGTGTTTATAATAATTTTGATAAATTCACTAAATAATAATATTATCATACCAATAATATAACAAAAATATTCAACTAAAATTTTTTATACATAAAATATCTTAATAGATATTTGAAGAGGGAATAATAGAAAGTGATAGAGGAGAAACATGGAAGAAAATAAAGAGATGAGACATATAAAAAAGAGAAAAATTCAGAGGAGAATAAAGGAAATAAAGGGAAAAAGAGGAATGATAATGAAAGAAACTTTACAAAAGAATAAAAAGAGAAACTTGGGAAAATGAGAGGGGACATGTAGAAAAAGAAGAGAGTTAAGGAGTAGAAAGGGAGACAAAAAGTGACATAAAGGAATAAAAGAGTGAGATAGAAGGCATTGGAAGGAAATGGGTGATAGGGAGAAGTGGAGTGGTAAAGTGAATTATATAGATAAAAGGTATAATAGAGAAGAGAAAGAGAGAAAAATTTGTTATAGAGAGAGAGAGACATGGAAAGATATTTAAGGAACATTAAACTAAAATGTAGAGCAAGCAAGGAAAGCGAGGATGGAAAGAGAGGAAATAGGAGATGGAGATAGTAAATAATAACGTGAATGAGGGAGAAATAAGAGAAAAAAGGGTCAGAGGAGAGAGTGAGTGAAAGATAAAGAGATACAAATAAGAAATATAAATAAGAGAATGATAATGGGATAAGGAATAAAGGAAGAGATTCTGAGTGTCATAGAGACAAAGATTAATGGGTGAGAGAAATAGTTAAGTAAAAATTATTTAACAATAATTTAACTTGTAGTTTTTATTAATATTAAAATGTTAATAATTTATAATATGAAGTATTATTTGAAAGCAATAAAAAGCTTTTGTAATTATTTTTTATATTGTTAATGTTAAAAATAAATGTTAGCTATTATTTTATGATTATTTAAAAAGAATATATAATCTTAAAAGTTAATTAAATAATAATTAATATTACTTATTCTAATATATTTTCCTCATATGATATGAAATAGATAATAAATATAAATAACTTTTGATATTAATGATATAATTTTAAGTAATTTATTTTATATAATATATTATTGTATTAAAACATTTTATACACATCATGTTTATATTATAATTAAATTATGTTATTTTAACCACATTATAATTGATATAAGTAATATTACATATAATTAAAGTATAGTAAAATTAATATTTTATTATAACATATTATGAGTTATTTTTAACACTGTGAAAATGGTAGCAATGTTATGCACAAAATAGTAATAACGAAAAACAAATGTTGACATTATAAAATATCATACATAATAATATTATCTATCAATTAACATTAAAATGTGAAACATGAGAACTTCTCAAGGGACTGTTTATACCAAAATGACTATCAATGAAACATTATTATCTTTTTTATTCTAATGTCATCTAGCACTATCATGCCATAGTTGTCCCACACATACACATGTGCCATAAAAATGTACTTTTAATACTATAGTCCCAAAGATAATGAATTGCTTCAAACATTTTATTAATTAACATTGGTATACACTTTAAAAAACATTTTACTTTTATTATATTTGTAATCATACTTTCCCATGATTGTAATTTATTTTAATTGAATTAACAATAAATTATGTATAATATACTTTTATTTGAAGTGAAAATCGAAACATAATAATTATTTTAACAAACACATAATTGTTTAATCATACCTTAATAACCATATATCATTATATACATTGTACATAAGTTTTTTTCAATTATCTTACATGGAAAAAGTATATATTATAAATAAAAAATACATATTCTAATTTTAAAAGTAATAATTATTTTATTTTTATTTGTATTTGTTGCTTAAACATTATGTCTATTAGCATTAGTATATTATAAGATATATTATGAGCACATGTTACACCCTTGTGTTTGATGAGTCAAGAATAAATATTTATATTTCATATGGGGTTACTCTAAACAAAATTATTAATATTCAATTAAGAAAAGCCCTGAACTTTAAATGTCTAAAATAGTGGTCATCAAGGCTCTTGGAGTCATGGCAAGCTTCAAGGAAATTGAAGACACACAGTAAAGTTTTCATAGTTGATTTTCTTTTTATTTTTCTTAAATTTGATATGTCCAAATTTTGAGATGATGTGGCAAAATAGTATTATTATTATTTAAAAATGTTATAAAATTAATAATTATTGAATTTCGATTCTTGGGCCAAGCTTTATTGACGAAAAGTATAGACATTGGTATTTGATTTTTTAAAATTATTTAAAAATTATTTTTCATGGATTTCTTTTCATAGCCATTTAGAAACCTTATGATACTATGATAATATAAAATTATTTTGGTACACTTATATTTAAAAGTTTTGCACAAAAATTCCCATAAACACCCTAAAACAACGTTACTCTCAGGAATTTTCACTGTAGCTTTGGGTGGGTCGACCAGTCCCGACTACTGGCCCTTCCAGGCTTTTAGAAATTAAAAAAATAATTAATATAAAAATTGGTGGACTGACCCAGAAGGGGCACCTGTAGTCAAAAGGAATTCAAGGTGCAAGCAATTCTAAACGAAGCACGTGAAATTTAGGCCGCACGCGACACTGAACGGAACACAACCAATTAAGCCCACATGCAACACTGAATGGAACACGACCAATTCAGCCCGCAAGCAATGCTAAATGGAACTTTGCTAGATCAAGTCAACCCCGAACCAAGTGATTAAATCTTGGACAACGAAAGGGGGAGCTAACCCAAAGCGGCTCAAGAGTCATACGAACCAAATTCCTTATAAAGTGCAATGGCAAAGTTATTTGGGCAATATGGGACTAAAGTACAATTTGATTGTCAAAGAAGGCAGAAGGGCAAGCGAGATCAAACGACTGAGATTAATCAACGTAAAATGGCAGCAGTAGAATCGAACCCAGTCTGAGCAGATATGCACCAGGATGCGTAATCACTGTGATAACTATTTTAATTTGACTAGTATCTAGGCACATGATACTAATACATGCCAGACACGTGCATGCGATCAAAAGGTGTAGATCAAGGCTTCTTAGATCCAACGACTGGGGTTAATCTCGAACAGTAAAAACGACATTCAATCAGAGATGTCCATTTTTGGTCCTCGAATCAGGCGGTGGCTGTTTTCCGTCCGTTACCCAGACGGCTAGTTCATTTTAGAGCCGTTAAGAGTTATTTTAGGGCTACAAATTTAAGCTCTATAAATAAGGAATGATGAAGAACTTCTATGGGTTACATTTGGTAAGATCCCAAAGCTTTCAGATCATGATTTCGAGCAAAATCAAGTGAATACGGTGCTTCCAATTTCATAAAGAGAAAGTGGTAAGAAAGATTCTGAAATTAGAGGTTTTTTGCTTCTACAATCTTTCAATCTCTATTCCTCCATTTTTCGATTGTTTGTGCCTCCTATTTCTCTTAAAGTTATTTTAAGTTTTGCCAATTTTTGTATTCTTTCCTTTGGGGTAAGGGCATCCCCGTATTATGCAAAAGCTGGGGTTTTGAGTTGAGCTCGAAAAAACTCAAGTAGGTTTGGGATTAGCCGTAGGAAAAATCCCAAGTAGGTTTGAGGTGAACCGTACGAAAAACCTCGCTTGTAATTTGGTATTTTTAGTGTTATTTTTCCCAACATCGATTGGGGGTGTATGTAGGCTTGATTTTGAGTCGAACCACATTAAAAATCTTTTGTGTTATATTTCTTCTTATTCACGCGTAAAAGATTTAAAATTTAATTGAAACCGAAAATCGAAAGAAAATTTTATTTACCACAATTAAACCCCCCTCTTGTGGGATTTTCTTAAGCACAAAGAATTTCAATTGGTTTAGAGCGAGGAATCCCAATTTACGTGAATAACATCATGCTGGAGATCTGCTTGTGCTAAGAGAATGTTTTTCTTATAATTTTTTTGGTTTTGAGATTTTTGGTTTTATGGGTTCCTCTTTGGTTGAGATGAGTCCAACTTTGTATGAAGGTTTTTCTTCAAATCAGTCTCCCTCATTTAAAGGAGAATTTTACTTGTATTGGAAAAATTGTTTTATAATTTTTATTCAATCTATCGATTTAGAATTATGGGTAGTTATGACTAAGCCTTGTGAACTTCTTAAAAATTCTTCTACTAATGAATTCAACCCTTTAGTGAGCTTAAAGTTGAGCACAAAAGATTGGCTCAATTAAATGCTAGGGCATTGAACTATCTTCATTGTGAAATTTCTCCTAGTGAGTTTACGCAAATTATGAATTGCATAAGGCTTTTGAGGTGTGGAAAAAACTCGAAGTAACTTATGAGGGCACCTCACAAGTGAAAGAGACAAAAATCAACATCCTCACCCATGACTATGAACTTTTTAGAATGAATCCCGATGAGAGTATTAAAAGTATGTTTTTACAATTTAATGATATTACAAATTGTTGGGCAAATCTTGGGAGGGTATTCTCAAACGGTGATCTTGTAAGAAACATTTTGAGAATCCTTCCAAAGGAATTTGATCCCCTTGCAATAGCTATTAAAGTAGCTAAAGATATCAAAAAACTTTCATTGGATGAACTCCGTGGGGAACTTCTCACTGTCGAAATAGAGATGGCAAGGAGACTTATGGAAGAGGCTTCTACAAGCAAGCTAAAGCATGAAAGGAAGAAGGAAGAACCCATGGTCTTCAAAGCCATCAAATATGATTCAGATTCTAGTTCCACCTATTCCATAGATTTGGAGGATGAGGTAAGTTTTCATGTTAATAGTTTAGCAAAAAATTTGGGAAAAAGTTTTCTTAACAAGAAATGGAAGAAGAAGAGCAATAAGGAGAGGAAGAGGCCACCAACTTTTTTTGAGTGTGGTCAGACTGGTCATATTAAACCTAAATGTACAAAACTTAAGGACAAGCATATGAAGGAGGAAAAGAAGAAGAAGAAGTGCTTGAAGAAAAAGAAAGCTTTCCAAGCTACATGGAGTGCCTTTGAAGATTCAGATGTTTCAAGCTCAAGTAGAGGAGAAGAAGGGATGATATGTTTTATGGCAAATAAGGCATCTTCAACATCCTCAAGTGAAGAAGAAGAAGAAAATGAGGTAAGCTCTTGGACAAGAGATAATTGAAATTATGAATGCCTTGACTTCTTTAATGAGTACTTATAAAAAATTAAAAAAGTTTTACAAAGAAAAGTTGAATTTCTTGATTTTATTATGAAAGAAGATGAAAAATAAAGATAGAAAATCAACATATATATGATGAAAAATCTTCCCTTATTATTGAAAATACTTCTTTAAACCATGATATTTTTGTTTTAAAAGAAAAATACAATTTTCTGAGCATGCTAAAATAAGAAAAACTTCACATACTTCTTAGGCTTCACATGCTTATTGTTCTTCACATGTCTTCAATTTTAAAAAACCTAAATACATAAGCATTCCTAAGCCATCAAATATTGTTTTCTTTTATTGTTGTAAACTTGGACATACTATGAAAGATTGCTTTTTTAAAAGAAATATGTATGCACAAAAACAAAATTTTAGATGGATTGTTAAGAATGAGAACATGAAAGCTCCATTTAGTGCTCAACCCAAGTTTGCTTGGGTTCCCAAGAGTACAACTTAGAAGACTAGAAGAAAAGGTCTCCAAAATATTTGGAGACATTGTATGATAGGTCTAGGACATTTAGAAAACTTAAATTGATTATTTAATTTAGTGGTATACTTCTAATTTAGATTTTACACCTCATATAATCAAAATCGAGAAGAAAATCAAAATCCACATATTGGGTATTCATCTATTAGAAAAGCATATAGTCTTTAATCTAGAATCATATGGTAGAGGAAATAATACATGTTGTGTTTGATGAGTCTATCCAACTAGTTAGTGAGAAGAATTTAGAAAATGAAATAAAATTATTAAAGAACTTAGATTTGAATAAGAATGAAGAAAAATTAGAAAATCTAGAAGTAAAAAAAAACAATTTATCTAGATGATGGAAATTTTCATCCTCACATCCAAAGGATTTGATCATTAGGAGATGATTTACCAATTGTTCAGATTTATGTTTTGGTAGTAGAAAAGAAGAAATATGTAAAGAATTTAGAGATCTTATGACTAAGAAATTTTAAATGAGCATAATGATAGAGCTAATGTTTTTCTTAGGATTTCAAATAAGACAACAACTTCAAGACTATGGTCACACCTATTAAAATTGATAAAACTAGTGCATTAGCATTAGTTAAAAATCAAGTTCATCATTCTAAGACTAAGCACATAGATGTTAGATATCACTTTATTAGACACCAAGTTACCAAAGGATTAGTAAAATTAGAGTATGTTCCCATTAAGATTGAATTGGCTAATTTTTTTACCAAACCTATACCATCAGAGTAATTTCAAACATTAAGGGAACAATTAGGAATTTTAGACATTGCTTAGGGTTCACTCCCTTTTCATGGTGTCAAAGGGGGAGAATAGTTAGGAGTTAGGGGGAACATCAAGATAGGGGGAGCATGTTAATTGTTAATTTCCTCTTTAAGAATTTTCTCCTTGAAAATTTATTTTTATTTATTTTGTCACATTTTTGTATTTAAAACATTTATGTCTTGCCATCACCAAAGGGGGAGATTGTTACACCCTTGTGTTTGATGAGTCAAGCATAAATGCTTATATTTCATATGAGCTTTCTCTAAACAAAATTGTTAATATTCAATTAAGAGAAGCCATGAACTTTAAATGTCTAAAATAGTAGTCTTCAAGGCTCTTGGAGTCACGATAAGCTTCAAGGAAATTGAAGACATGCACTAAAGTTTTCATACTTGATTTTATTTTTATTTTTCTTAAATTTGATATGTCCAAATTTTCAGATGATGTGGCACACTAGTATTATTAATATTTAAAAATTTTATAAAATTAATAATTATTGAATTTTTATTTTTGGGCCAAGCATTATTGACGAAAAGTATAGACATTTGTATTTGATTTTTTAAAATTATTTAAGAATTATTTTTCATGGATTTCTTTTCATAGTCATTTAGAAAACTTATGACACTATGATAATATAAAATTATTTGGGTACACTTATATTTAAAGGTTTTGTACAAAAATTCCCATAAAACACCCTAAAACAATGTTACTCTCGGGAATTTTCACTGTAGCATTGGGCGGGTCGACCTGACCCGACCACTAGCCCGTTCAGAATTTTAGAAATTTAAAAAATAATAAATATAAAAATTTGTGGACTGACCAGGAAGGGGTGCCTTTAGTCCAAAGGAATTCAAGGTGCAGGCAATGCCGAACGAAGCACGACAAATTCAGGCCGCAGGCGACACTAGAGGGAACATGGCGAATTCAGCTCGCAGGCAATGCTATACGGAACAATGCGAGATCAAATCAACTTGAACCAAGTGTTGAAATTTTGGTCAAGGAAGGACGAGTAAACCCCAAGCAGCTCGAGAGTCATACGAATCGAATTCCTTATACAACGCAATTGCAAAGTTATTTGGGCAATGTGGGACTAAAATCTAATCTGATTGTCAAAGAAGGTGGAAGGGCAAGAGAGATCGGACGGTTAAGATTAATCAATGTAAAATGACAAGCAGGAGAATCATACCCGGGCTGAGTAGATATGCAACAGAACGTATAATCACTGCGATAACTGTTTTAGTTTGACTAGTTTCTGGACACATTATACTAATACATGCAGGACACCTGCGGGTAATCAAAAGGTCGAGATCAAGGCCGCTTAGATCCAACGACTGGGATTTATCTCGAACGGTAAAAAATGAGATTTAGTCAGAAACGTCCATTTTTGGGCCCCGAATTGGACGATGGCTGCTTTTCGTTCGTTACCCAAACGGTTATTTCATTTTAGAGCCTTTGGGAGTGATTTTAGGGCTCAAATTTAAGCTCTATAAATAAGGAATGATGAAGAACTTCTATGAGTTACATTTGCAAAAATCCCAAAGCTTTCACATCACGATTTCGAGCAAAATCAAGTGAATACGATGCTTCCAATTTCATAAAGAGAAAGTGGCAACAATCTTTCATTCTCTATTCCTCCTTTTTTCAGTCATTTGTACCTCCTATTTCTCTTAAAGTTATTTTAAGTTTTGCCAATTTTTGTATTCTTTTCTTTCAGGTAAGGGCATCCCAGCATTGTGCAAATGCCAGAGGTTTGAGTTGATCCTGGAAAAACTCAAGTAGGTTCGGGATTAGCCGTAGGAAAAATCCCAAGTAGGTTTGAGGTGAACCGTACGAAAAACCTCAGTTGTAATTTGGCATTTTTAGTGTCGTTTTTCCCAACACCGATTTGGGGTGGATGTAGGCTCAATTTTGAGTCGAACCACCTTAAAAATCTTTTGTGTTCTATTTCTTCTTATTCACACGCAAAAGATTTAATTTTTAATTGAAACCAAAAATCGAAAGAAAATTTTATTTACCACAATTCACCCTCCCTTTTTTGGGATTTTCTTAAGCACAAAGAACTTCAACACATACTTCTAATAATTGTAATAAATTAACTAAGTTGTGTTGTGATAGCAATAATAAGGTAACAAATGAAAAATATCTACCAAATGTATTATAGAAAAGATTTTAATATATATTTGAAGGGAGAATGATAGGAAGTCATAGTGGTGAATTATGGAAGAAGATAAATTGAAGAAAGATAGAAGGAATAGAGATATTGAGAGAGAAATAAAGGAAACAAGGATAGAAGAGAGAAAAGAAGAAGCTTAACAAAAGAATAAAAAGAAAAGATAAAGACAAATTAATTGAACAAGTAAAATGAGAAAGGTAATAAGGGAGAAGAAAAGATGACATATAGTAACATAAACAAAAAACAGAATGAGACAAAGTATTTTTTAAGGAAGAGATAGAGAAAGGTATAGTGATATAGTGTATTATATGAATAAAAAGCAAAATGGCAAAAAGAGATAGAAAAAGAGGGACATGAAGACAAGGAGGAATATAAAGGGAAAACTAGAGAGGGATATTAAACAAAAGAGAAAAAGAGAGGAGAGAGATAAGTAGTGGAGATAGAAAGAATAAATAAATAAATGAAATATAGAGTAGTGAGTGGGGAGTGGTAGAGGAGAGAAACTGTGGAGGGAAGACAAAGAGATAAAGTTGGGCGAGATAAATAAGAGATTGATAATGGTAGAGAGAATGAAGTGAGAGAGTGTGAGAGTTATAGATACAATGATAAAGAAGTGAGAAAAATATTTAAATAAATATTATATCTCAATAATTTAACTTATACTATTTATTAATATTAACATATTAATTACTTATAATATTAAATATTACTTAAATGCAAAAAAACTAAAACTTTTGTCATTATTTTTTTAATATTTCTAATGCTTAAAATATATATTAAGTAATCGTTTGATACTATTATATCAATACTTCTAATCTTAAAAGTTATACAAATAATTAAAAGTATCACTTATTCTAATACTGAATCTTAATATAGCAAAATAAAAGTAATAAATATAAATAACATTTGATATTAATGATAAACATTTATGTAGTTTATGAGATAAATATTATTGCATTAATTTTTTTACACACAAGTGTATATTACTATAAATATATGTTAATTCTACCTTATTATAGTTCATATAAGAAATATTATGCATAATTAAAGTATGTTAAAATTAATATTTTATTATATCATATTAAAGACTACATTGTACACATTTGTGAAAATGGTAACAATGTCATACAAGTTATATTATTAAATATTAAGTAAAATAAAAATTATGAAATATCATTTATGTAATAATATTATTTAATAACAAATCTTAACATATTATTAAAGCTAACACAACATTATTGAAAAAAATGAATACTAAGAAAAAATATATGCAACAAGAGGACTTCTTAAGAGCTCAGCCATAACAATACGAATCATGGTTAATACAGTTCTATGACTATTTTCCCAAAGTTAACAAATTGTTTAAGAAAGTTTATTAATTAGCATGGGTCAAAGCTTTCAAAAATAATTTCATATTTATTATATATGTAATAATATTCCAATTTAAATAATTTATTTAAATTGAATTAATAATAAGTTATGCATATTATATTTTTATTTAATGCCAAAATTTTAACAAGTGAATTATTTTCACTAAATTTTGTATCTTATACAAAAGAAACTTTAAATTATGTAATAATCATAAATGATTATATGTAAAATATAGTCTTTATTTTATATACTTTGCTAACAAAATTATAGAAACAATATGTATAGTCTATAATATGATGTGTTGTTATTTAGGTATGTGTATATAATTATATGTTTGAAATAATATATTAAAATATGTAAATAGAGAGATCTATTAATTAATTCTAATTGATGTAGCTAAAAGAGAGATAATAGAAATAAACATAAGAATAGTGGAAGAGGGAGTGGGACAGTCCTCTAGAGATAAGAGAAATAGGAAATGTAAGGATGAAAGATATAATACATAGAAAGAAAAGAGATGATAAAAACAAGAAGGCATATTTGCATTTTAAACTATGCATGTTATGCATTTTAATTTAAAATTACATAATAATGAATAATAATTATATGTCATAGTATATTTCCCATGAAATAATTAAATTTTTAAAATTAACTATAAAATTAAATACACAAGGTTAGTTATTGCACATTAATTATTATAAAGCTTATTTTTAGAGCTACACATCAATTTAACTATAATTTAAATTTCTACTAAAAATAATTTTTTTTGAAAAACAAAATGAATTTTCTTGTTTATGAAAAAATAATATGATTAACTCTTTGTTAAAATGAGTTCCATAACATGTTATATGTTAATTAATATTAAGATATTATAACATACGGTTTAAGCATGTATTTCAAATAATTATATTATATTAATTTAATAATTTTAATAAAAAAACTATAGAAGCACAAAAATAATATACAAAAGTGTATTGCATACCAAAAATTCATAGAGGGGAAGTGGAAAATAAAATGAACTGAGGAAGTGATAGGGTGGAGAGACATAGAGAGGGGAATGAGGGATATAAAGGAATTTTTAATAATTTGATATTGTTAATGTTAACAAATATTAACTTAAATAAAAATTACAAAGTGACATTTATAATTATTTTGTGCATTAATTAATATTAAAATATTTTATGAAAATTTAAGTTATGAGAAAATATGTGTAACATGAGGTCTTCTCAAGAGGTTACCAAACCCAAAACTACAAAGCATTCTTAACCTTAAAGTTCTGCATTCATTTTAAAAAATTATTTTATGTTTACTACATCCATCATAATATATTCAAATTTTAATAATTTAGTTATATTGAATTAATGAGAAATTATGTATATTATACTTTCCTACAAAATAGACAATCATGCAAAAATATTTTTCTACTAAAATATAGTTCTCAATAACAAAAAATTGAATATTTATTAATTTGAAATAAATGAATAGAAAATAATTTTTTTTATTAAAATTAAGTTTTATATTATTTAATTTAGCTACATCATTATGTACATTGAAAAAATTGAAAAACATATATTACAAAATATTACATTTAAATTTGTTATTATACATTATTAATTAACATTAAAATTATTTTTAAATAATTATATCACAAACATATAATTTTTTATTCATATTTTAGTAATATACAATAACATGTGTCATACATATGTTTTTTATTATACAATCAAATAAGTAATATAAATATTAACGAAATGCATGAAATGTTATGTTAAAGGGGATAACAAGAGATATTAATTAATTAGTGTTAATTGGAGTTAGAGAAAGAGTTATTAGATAAAGAAATCGGTCTCATAGATGAGATTGAGACAACCATGGTGAGATAACGAAGAGATAGAGATGAAATCATGATAGATAAAGTAGAGAAAGGATAAAGTAGTACATATTTTGATTTTAAAATATTTTTATTACTTTTTAAAATATATAGTAGTACATAATAATTGTATTTGTTAAATTTTGTTTTTATTTAAAAACCAGACTGTTTTTTATGATAAAATGAGATGTACAAATTAAATTATAGGACATTAATTATTATAAAGAACATTTGTCACAATTATACATGTGTTCAAATATAATTAAAATTGATATTAAAAAAATTAATATGTTACGATATTAAAAAATATATTTACTAATTTTTAAACAAATGATATTTTTTAATTTTTAATAATTTTGTTGCATATTGTGTTATGTGTATTAATAAAAAACATATTTAACTTATGTTATGAGCGCATACTTTCAATAATTCTAATAAATTAAATAATAAATATTATTATAGAAATTATAAAGTAACATACATTAATCTTACAAAATGAATTATATGTAAATTAGTTTCTTAAATGTAAAAGGAGAAGATGATACAAAGTGATAAAGGATAAATGGGAAAGAAATAAAGAGATGTGAGATATAGGAAGAGAGAGATTGAGTTGGGAATGAAAAAACGAATGAGAGAAGAGACGACAAAGACTAGAAGAGCTTCATAAAAGAACAAGAGATGGATAGCGATATATAGAAAGAAAAAAGAGAATAAAAAGAGAGATATAAAGCACGCAAAAAAAGGGGGAGAGATAGAAGATGTAGAAGGTAGAGAATAAATAACAAAATGAATGAGAGAGAAATGAATGAAGAGAGGGATAAAAGAGAGAAATTATGATAGAAAGTAAAAGATATAAAGATAGGAGACACAAATAAAAGAATGATAACGGGATAGAAAAGAAGCGTTTGTGAGAGCTATAGTTATAAAGATAAAGTGGTTGGAGAAATAATCAAACAAAAGTTTGCCTCAATAGTTCAACTTGTTGTATTTATTAATAATAACTTAATAATACTTACAATAATAAATAGTACTTAAATATAAAAAAAAAATTTTAGTTATTCTTTTATATTACTCATGTTTGAAATATTTGATGATCATTATTTTAATATTATTTTAATAACTTGTATAATCCTAAATGTTGTTTAAGTAGAAAATAATATCACTTAATATAACATATTATCCTCATATCACATAACATCGATAGTAAATATAAAAAACTATCTAAATGTTATAATTTTTTGCAGTTAATTATTATATTAAGAAATACCACATTACAATGCTAATATTATGTTTATTATTCTTTCAAAAATAATTTTATTTTCATTATATAAGTAATTAAATATTACAATTTTAATAATTTTTTATATTGAATTAATAAGAAATTATTTATATCATACAAATATTTATAAAATATCATACTAAAGTATTATTTTCATTAAACTATATTTTTTATAAAACGAATTTTGATTATATATTATTATATATGATAAAATATAAAATAAAATAACTTATATTTTTTAATTATTTATATTTTTATTTTTGTTGCATCTTACTATCTAAGAAAAAACCTAAAGCTCAAATTTACAAAATTATAATTAGTTTAAAACTAATATTATTATTTTCCAAGATAATATAAAAAAAATTTAAGAGAAGATTTATTTCAAGCATATAATTATATATGGATACTTTAGTAATGATATATATTATAATATAAATTATACAAAATATTTTAAATGTTATTTTAGCAAAAAAGTGATATAAATAGTATTATATTGTAAGAAATATTACGTTAAACATCCAATAAGAAATATTAATTAATTAATATTAATTGATGGAGCTAAAAAAGAGAAAGTGCAAATAGAGATATATATAGTGGAATAGAAATAGAATAAGAGTGAGAGAGTGAGTGATGGAGAGATATAAAAGATAATGATGAAAATAGTGATACATAAAGAATAGAAAGTTGATAAAAAGAGGAAAGAATTTTTGCATTTTAAAGTATGTATATCATATCATTTTAAAAATATATAGTGGTGAGTAATAATTATATTTGTTATATTATATTTTATATAATAAAAATAAAATTTTGAATATTAATGATAAACTAAGATATATAAAGTGCATTATTGGACATCAATAATTAAGAAGCTCACTAATTATAGAAATACATTATTTCAAATTATATTAAAATTTTAAAATTAAATGATAATCAATAAAATATATTTACTAATTAGTAAAAAATAATAATTAATTTTACTTATAATTTAGATGCATAGTAGATTTTATGTGTATTAATATTAACATACTTTAACATATGTTTTAGGCATGTATTTATAATATTTGTAATATATTAACTTAATAGTTATATTTAAAAAATAATAAAATCATAAAAAAATATTACATCAAAACGCATTATAGCTTAAATATTTGAATTAATATTTGAAGGGAAGGAAAAAATGTGATAGATGAGAAGGAGAAAATAAATAAATGTGAAAAAGAGATATAAGAGAGGTTGGTATTAGAAAAAGGGATATAAAGAAAATGAAAATATTTTTTTAACTTTAATAGTAAAAAATTAAATGAAAATAATAAATTAATAGCTGTAAATTTTTTTATTTATTAACAAATATTAACATATCATTTAAACCAATATTCATTAGGAAAACAAATGCTATGAAAACATCAATAATACGAGGACTTCCCAAGAGGTCACACATCCTAATATTTCTCCTATCCAAGCGTGCTTAACCTTACTACTTCAATGTTAGAGAGGCCACACACATACCCAGAAGTCAAAAAATGATACTTCTTTGACAATTGTCCTCATTATAATACATTGTGTAAGAAAAGTTCTAAATTAAATTATTCATATATTTTCAAAAACAATTTTATATTTATTACTATATCAAAATATATTATATTGTTAATAATTTATTTATATTAAATTAATAAGAAAGTTTATCTATTATACTTTTTTATAGTGCACATTAATTTAAAATTTTGTTTTCAAATAAATTATAATTCTTATAAATAATAATTTAGATATTTAGTAATTCAAAAGAATAAATTATAAAATTTAACATAAGAATATTATAAGTTATCTTATAAGCTAGCATTTCTAAAAATTCTAATAAATTAATTAAATAATTTTTTATAGTAATAACAAAGTAAAACAAAACATTCTACTAAAATTTATTATATATAAGATAATTTAACATATATGCAAGAAGTGAATGATAAAAAGTAATATGTGAGAGAGGTCAAAGAAGATAAAATGATGAGAGACATAAAGAAGAGAGTGGTTAAGTGTGAAATAGAGGAAATATGGATATAAGATAGAGAGGAGATTGGAAAAATCTTAACAAATGAATAGAGAGAGAAGATAGAGTAAATTAAAGTGAACATGTAGAAAGTGAAAGGAAATAAGGGAGAAGAAAAGTTGACATAATGATACAAAGAGAGAAGTGAGTGAGATAGAGGATTATTGTATGATGGGTGAAAGGGAGAGATCTAAAGAGAAAAGTAAAGAGAGACATAGAACAAAAAGAAAAAGAGAGAAAAGAGCAAAGATAAAAAAGATAGGGAGATAAATAAAAACATTGGAAGAGAATAAAATGAGAGAAGGGAGAGGGATATTGAAGAGAGATGTTGAGTAGAAGACAGTGATAAACAAGAGACGAGCAAGAGAACGACAACAGGATATAGGAGGTGAGGATGCATAAGAGCACTAGTGCAATAATAAAGTAGTGACACAAATAATTAAATAAATTAACTAAAAATGTTGTTAGAGTAATTAATTTTAATATGTTAATTAGTTGTAATACTAAACTTTATTTAAAATCAATAAGAAAATAATATTTTGTTGTTAATGTTTTTTGGATCGATTGCTTATAATAAGTGTTAATTATAAATTTAATATTTTTTATTAATTATTATAATCTCAAATGTTATTTGAAATATATTCTAATATTAATAAATTATTTATCTTAAATTAGTAAGAAGTTATTTTTTATAATATTTGTTTTAATTACATTATTTTGCACAATAAAAATGAAAGCATATAATTTCTAATTGTTATAATTTTCAAATTAAATTTATATTTTATTGTAATAAATATAAATAAATAAATTTATTATTAATTATATTATAAACATAGAATTTGTAATAGATAATTTAATATGTTACAACATGATATATGTGAATCATATGACTTTAAAAATATGTTATTAATATATAATTTTAATTGTAACACTATTCGTGAAATGTTATATTAATGTCTGTTACATGAGAAACTAGATATGAAATAATGATAGAGCAAAAGAACAAAGAGGATAGAATGGAAACAAAATATTTGCTTTTTATGCTTTTTATATTAATTTTTTAAAATATATAGAATTTCATAATAATAAGATTTATGATATTTTATTTTATATTAAATCATATATATATTTTTGTATTATGAAATAACAAATATAAAATAAGCTATTGCCCATTAATTATTATAAAGAATGTTTGTCATAGTTATACATGTGTTTAAGTAAAATTGACATTTATATTAAAAGTACAAAATAATATTTTAAATTAAACATATATTTGCTAATATGTAAAGAAATAATATTTTAGTTTTATTGTAAATGTTGTTGCATAGAAGATTGTACACGAATTAATGTTCACACATTATTAAAGCTAACTCACATTTATTAGAAAAATGATTGCTATGACAAATTATATACTACACGACATGTTATGAAGTTGCCCAAATTAATATAGCCATTAGCAAATCATTTTTAACCTTTTGGACCTGACAACATTCAGTATTATAGTGCAATTGTGGTAGTACACATATAAGAATGAGAAAAATATACTTCTATGACTACTTAACATAATGAATGGTTTTAGAAATTTTATTTATTAGCATTGTTATAAACTTTCAAAACTAATTTGATGTTTACCCATATAATAATATATCCCATTGTTAATAATTTGTTTATATTGAATTAATTAGAAATTCTTCAATATTTTACTTTTATTTTGAAGCAAACATTTAAAAATAAGAATTATTTTTAGAAAATATAATTTTTTAAAAATAATTTAAATTATATATTAGTTATAATTATAAAAATATAAAAATAAAAATGTAATATTAATGATTACTTATATTCCTTATTTTAATTTCATCACTATGTATTGTAAAAATAACAAAAGAAAAAATGTTAGAGACATTATTATAATATTAAAAAAATATTATTTCATCCTTAGTTAATAAAAATAAAAGAGTTACCATTAATTATATCACAAACATATAATTATCTATTGAGGGTTTTACATTGATATATTATAATAAACATTATAGATACGATTGACAATTTTGTTAGTAAATATATAATATAAATTGTAAGATAGAGATAAAATAGTAGCACATAAAGTAGAGTGAAATGATAAAAAGAAGAGGGAATATTTACATTTTAAACTACATATATTATTTTTCTTAAAAACAATATATAATATTAAAAAATTATTATATTTGTGATACTACATTTTATATGAAAGAATTTTAATTTTTAAAATTAGTTATAAAATAACATAAATAAAGTGAATTATTACATATTAATTAATTAAAAGATTATTTATTACAATTATACATGAATTAGAATATAATTGAAATTTATTTTCAAAAATAAAAAAATTTTATGATAATTAATAGAACACTTTATTAGTTTTTAAAGGGTAATATAATTAATTTTAATTATAATTCATATGCATAATGAATTTTATGTTTATTCATATTAAAATATTATAATACATGTTATAATAAAGTATCTCTAATAATTCGAATACATCAACCTAATAATTTTATTATAAAAATAATAAGATAACTCAAAAAAATTATACTAAAAGGAATTATATAAAAAATATTTTAAACGATGTCTTACAAAAGAGCAACCAAAAGTGAGATGATAATGGGACAAGAAAATAGAGGAAGAGATATAAAGAAGGGACATATCAAGACAAGAATAAGGGAGATAACAAAAATGATAACCATTTCATAATATTAAACCTAATAAATAATAAACAAAATGAAAATTATGAAATAACATATGTAATTAAGTTATTTATTAAAAAATATTAATGTATTATAAAAAAACACTCTTTGTTTAGAAAAGTGATTGATATGAATTTTATTTTGCAAAAAAGGCAACCATCCCAATCTATAGCACAAGCTTGCCTAGCATTAGAGTTCTAATTTTACCCAATGTTTTAAAGCTGGTGTGGTCACATATACCCATTTTTCAAAAAATATATTTTCTTGACTATTATCCTAAATATAACGAATTGTGTATGATAGTTTCTAAATTATCTTGTGCATAAAATTTTTAAAAAAAAGTTTATGTTCGTTACAAATGTCAATGTATTCCAATGTAGATAATTTACTTATATTTAATTAATGAGAAGTTATTTATATTTTATCTTCATATAAAGTAGAAATTTATACATAAATCTTTTTCTACTTAATAAAATTTCTTAAAAATATATAGTTAAATATTTAAAAAATTGTAAAGAAAAAATATAAAATAAAACATTTAAAGCAATTTTTTATTATTAATTTTTAACTATTTGATTGTGTACATTGAAAAAATAAATTCTAAAAATCAAAATTTTTTTTAATTATACTACAAATGTATAATTGCTGAAGCATACTTTAGTACTAATACATCATAATGTATATTAAGCATAAGTTTTTTGTGATTGTTCTGTTAAATGTACAATATAAATAATATGACTATGCACAAAATATTATATTGATCTCTTTAACATGAGAGATTTCTTAGTTACTATTAATTGATGAGTTAGAAAAAGAGATACTAGAGAGAGGGTGATAAGTATTGTCAAAGAGAACGAGAGAGACTTGGAGAGATTAGGGACAAATCAGATGAAAATAGGAATATCGAGAGAACAGATGATAGATTAGATAGGTAATATTTGCATTTTAAACAATGTTTCTTTTAAATATATAACAATACGAAATACTTATATTTATCATATTATTTTTTATATGAAAATTAAATATAATTGTTAATATTAACAATAAATTAAGATGAATAAAGTAAATTATTGCACATCAATTATTATACAGAACATTAATTATAATTATGTTCAAATAAAATTTAAATTTAAATAAAATATCTAGAATATTATGACAAATAAAAAAATATATAATAATTCGAAAAACTACTTTAAAAGTAATTTAGAAATTTGTTGCATAAGAAATTATATGTGTATTAATACTAACTATTATGGCATATGGTATAAGGATGTGTTTTAAAGAATTTTAAAAAACCAAATAATGTTATTGTATTAATAATAAAGTAACACAAAATGTTCTACTAAAAGTTATTAGACATAAATATTTTAAAATATTTTTCAAGAGGGAATGACAAAAAGAGAAAGAGGTGAAATGGGAAGAAAATGAAGCGATGAGAGATACATGGAAGAGAAAGATAAAGAGAGGAATGAAGGAAATAGGGAGAGAAGAGATAGAGGAAATTGGAAGATGCTTAATAGAAGAATAGAAAGCAAAGACAAAGTTAAGTTAGAGTAAATATGTAGAAGTAGAAATAGTGAGGGAAAATAACTATAGACACATAGTAAATTGTAGAGAAGAGAGAGTGAGATAAAGGCTTTTGAAAGAAAGAGAGATTGAGAGAGGTTGGGTGATAAAGTGAATAATATAGACAAAAATTATAGTCAAGAGGAGATATAGATAAAAAGATTGGGATAATGAGATTAGAAATGATATAAATGGATAAATAAAGGGACTTACTAAGCAAAAGGTAAAAGTTAGAAGAGAGATACGTAAAAGTGATAAAAAGGATAATTAATAAAATAAAACTAAGAGAAATGATAATAGAGAGGGGATATAGGAGAGAGAGGGTAAGGGGAAGAGAATGATATGGAGATAAGAGGGAGAAATAAGAGAAGATAATAAGATAAATAAGGAAGTGAGAGAGTGTGAGAGTTATAAAGACAATGATAAAGTGATGATCACAATAATAAATAAAAGCTTTATCTTAATAATTTAAGTGATAGTATTTATTAATTTTTGCATGATAATCACTTATAATATTAAATATTATTTAAAACAACAAAAAAAGAAAACTTTTGTAGGTTAGTTTTTATATTACCAATGTTCAAATATATGTTGAATAAATATTTTATTTTTTTATAGTAAGAAACACTAGTTATAATTATCATACTTCATTTTATTTGAAAATAGTATGATTTTTTATTTTAATAAAATAATAAAAAGTGTCAATTAAATTACCATAGATTAATTATTATGATGAACATTAAAATAGTTATACATGTGTTCAACTAATTAAACTTATATTTAAAATTTAAAGTATTATAATAATAAAAATATACTTATAAATTTATAGAGAAATAATATTTTAAAAATTATTTATAATGTTGTTGCAAAGTAGATTATATGTGTATTAACACTAGCATGTCATAACATATGTTATATGTATGTATTTATAATATTCCTAGCAAATAAATTAAATAATTATTTTATGGCAATAATAAAGAAACACATTATTTCATTTAACTAAAAAGTACAATATATAAAATATTTTAACAAGTATTAAAAGAGATAATGAAAAAAGTAATAGAAGAGATAAAAGAAGAAAATGTAATGATGAGAAATATAATGGAGAAATAGAGATAAGAGGAATTCGGGAAATTAAGAGAGTAGGGAGAGAGAAGATTGTAAGAAGCTTAACAAAATAATAAATGGAGGATAAAGATAAATTAAAGATAACAAGTAGAAAGAGAAAGAGAGTAAGAGAGAAGAAAGGGTACATAGAGACACAAAAAAAGAGTGCAATATTAAATAATATTTAAGTAAAAAAATAAAGTTTTCCAATCATGTTTTGATATTGCTAATGTTTAAAATATGGGTTGACTTATAATTTAGCATTATTTTATAATTTTTTGTAATCTTAGAAATTAATTAAATAATAAATGGTATCATTTATTCTAATATATTATCTTCATATAAAAAATGCATAAAATAAACATTAATAATATTTCATTAAAAGATGTAATTTTTTGTTAGCTTATGTTTTATAATATATTTTAATATTAAAAAAGTTTACACACATCATTAGTATATTACTATAAATTTATATTAATTTTACTTCATTTTATTTAATATAAGTAATATTATAAATAACAAAACTATATTAAAAAATAGTTTATTAAATCATTCTTAAGATCATATTTAGTATTATGTTAAAATGGTAACATTATTATATAGTTATATTAATAAATAATTACTAAAATAGAAACTATAAATTATCATACATAATAATGTTATTAATTAATAAATGTTAACTTATTATTAATACCCACTCACATTTATTTGAAAAAGAAATGCTATGAATAAATATTTACAAAAAGGGAACTTTTTAAGATGTCCCCCACACCAATACTACTCTCACTAAAGCATCGATAACTTTTGAGTTCTCATGATATGTAGTGTTATTGTGCACTTTTATGACAGCTACCTTGAAGATAATGAACGTTATTTTAGAAATTACAATAATGAGCATAAACATACACTTTGAGAAAATATTTTATATTCATTATATATGTAGTAATATACTCTAATTTTATTAATTTATTTATAAAAAAATTAATAAAAAATTATGTGTACTATACTTTTATTTAAAGTGAACATTCACAAAAAATAATTATTTGACTTTTTTATATTGAAAAATTTAAATTATGCAATAGCTTTAGATGATAAAATATAAAATATAGAACAAACAAATTTATACTAATTGTCATTTATATTATTTTTTTAATTACATCTTGTTGTATATTGAAAATACTATACTATAAATAATACAAATTAGTATAATATGAAAATTAGTGTTATATTCAAATAATTAATATAAATAAATAAAATTTAAAGTTAACTATATAACAAACATAAGGTTATGCATGCATTCATAGTAGCTATGTGTCATAATATATATTATACATATGATTTGTAAAATTATGTTAGTAAATATACATATAAATAGTAATGCAATGTATGAAATATTATATTAAAATATGTAGCATAAGATATTTATTAACTAATACTATTTAATTGAGCTAAAAAAGTGATCCAAGAGATGAAGCTAACTATAATGAAATAGGAAGAGAGATAATCAAGGAGGGAAAAGAGATAAGTAAGAGATGAATGGAGTTATATATAGAGAGAAGAGATGGTAAAAAGAAGAGAGAATATTTGTATTTTAAATTATATGCTCTAGTTTTTGAAAAATACATATAATAACGAACAATAATTATAGTTGTCATGTGTATTTTGTTTAAAAAATACTATATTTTTAATATTAATTATAAACTAAGATACATAAGTTGCATTATTACACATTAATATTTGTAAAGATCATTTTTCATTGTTGTACATGATTTTAAATATAATTAAATTTTTTTTTAAAAACTAAAAAAACTTATGATGACTAATAAAATATTTTTACAAGTTAGGAAAAAATAGTGTGATTAATTTTTATTATACTTTAAATGCATAGAAGCTTATATATTTATTAATACAAACCTATAATAACATATGTCATAAGCTAGTATTTCCAAAAATTCTAATATATTATCTTAATACTTCTACTATAAAATAATAAAACTAAAAGATAGAGATGGAGAAGAGCGATAAAAAGGGGAATAAGGAATATAAAGAAAATAATAACAATTTTATAAAGTTAATCTTATTATTTAATAAAAAAAGGAAAAATTATAAAATTATATAATTATGATATTCATTAACTAAAACTAACATCTTATTAAAACAAGCTCTCATTCCTTAGAAAATGAATGCTATGAAAAAATATATGCAATAAAAGAAATTCTCAAGAGAGCACTCATCCCAAACAACTCTCACCCAACCAAAACTTATCTTTTTAGTCCTAATGATTTTGATATTTTTTGTTGGTGTCGTTGCATATGCATACAAATGCTAGAAAATGATACTATTGTGATTATTATCTCAAAATAACAAACTGTTCAATAAAATTTCTAAATTATCATACATATACACTTTCAAAAATAATTTTATTTTTATTATAAATGAGATAATATATTCCAATGTTTCTATTTTAGTGATATTAAATTTATAAGAAATTATGAACCTATATATTTTACTAAAAATAAATCTTCATACATAGTAATAATTTCCACTATGTTTTGTGAAAGATATCGTGTCGGGAAGAGAAAGAGGTATGAAAGGTGGAGACAAATAAGTGAATGATAATAAGAGAGAAAAATGTGAGAGCTATTAAGATAAATAGAATGGGGTATTTTAATAAATTACAAATTTTTAAAGTTTGCATTATTTAATATTTAATATTGCATTATTAATATGTAAAATTTTAAAAAGTTAATTAAATAATAAATAATATGTTTATTTCAACAAATTGTCTTCATATGACATAATCTACGAAACAAATATGAATAATATTCAATATTCACGTTATATTTTGAGATCTTTTATGTTATATAATATTTATTATTTTATTAAAAAAACTTTTACATACATCATGAGTATACAATTATAAATATATATATAAATTGTACTTTATAACTACTGATATACATTTTGTTTCACACAATTAAATTATAATAAACATATTATTTTATTATGTCGTATATCACACTATATCTAATACATAATTGAAATGATAATGATGTTATATAGTTAACATTAATAATTAAATCTAAAAGGAAAATTATAAAATATTATTCATGATTATGTTTTCTAAGAATATTAACATATCATAAAATTATCTATATTTATAAGAAAAATGAATGCTAAAAAAACTATATGCAACACCATGATTTTTAAAGATTTCACCAATCCTATTAAAATTCTTACCCAAGTAAGATTAATTTTGGAGTTCTAATGCGATCTAACAAAATAGTACTGGTGTGGTCACATAAGGACACATAAGTTAGAAAATTATACTAGTAATTACTATCTTAAAAAAATGAAATGTTAAAGAATTTTTCTAAACTATCATGCCTAAAAAATTTAAAAGATACTTTTATTTTTTATTTTATTAGTCATAATATAGTGTATTATTAATACTTTTGTTGCACTATATTAATAAGAGATTACATATATTTCTATCTCAATTATAATAGACAGCCATAAATAGGAATTATTTTTAGAAAAATAATAATATATATAAATAATAAAATAAAAAAATTAATTATGAATAATTAAATATATGTTTATTATATTAAATATATATTAAAATGCATAGCTTGAGAGATGTTTTAATTAATATTAATTATTTATTCTAAAAATGAGATAATGCGGATGGAGATTAGTGTATTTTGAACAAGAAATAAAGAAAAGAATATTAGGAGAAAGAAAGAAGAGAGAGATGATTAAATGATGGGAGAGAAAAAGAGAGGAGAGATAAATGATAGTAGAGATAGAGTGAACATATAATAATGTTAAAGAGAAATAAAAAAAAAATAAAAAGATAGAGGAGAGATAAGGTGTGGAGAAGATAAAAAGATAAAGAGAGAGATAAATAAGAGAATTATTAATATAGAAAGAGTGATAGATTGTGAAATGTATTAAGATAAAAAGAAAAAAGTGAGACAAAAAATTAAATAAAAATTATATATAAAAAATTAACTAAAATTATTTTTTAATATTGAAATTTTAAATATATGTTAAATTAAATATTTGTGAAACAAAACAGTCATTTGAATTTTGTTGTATTTTATGATATAAAAAATGTTCAAAGTATGTGTTGTCCATTAATTTAATACTATTTATGGATATATAATTTGAAAAGTTAGTTAAATAAGAGATAATTTCCTTGATTTATGATATTATCTTCACATGACATAATATAGATAACAAACATAAATAATATTTCACATTCATGATAGTTTTAAATATATTATGTTATATAATATATTATTATTGTTATATTGAAAATACTTTTATTAATGAGAAGTATTTACTATTAAATTTGATAAATGTAATATTGCCCATAATAAAATTATATTATATTTATTATTTTATTATACCTATGAATAATTGTATTTAATACTACATGAACACAATAATGTTGTCATAAGGGCAATTTTAATAAATAATATTTAAAAATGGAAATTATAAAATGTTATCCATAATTATGTTATTTATGAATGATGATAAATTACTAAAGTTAATAATTATTCATTAAAAAATTAATATTTATTAAAAATATTTGCAAAATGAAGACTTCTTAAGAGTTCAGCCATCCCTATACCTCTCTTGGCTAGCCATACTTAATTTTACAGTTCTTGTGTGATCCAAAGCTATAATGCTGGTGTGGTCACACTTGTATATAAATACAAGAAAACCATATTTATGTTTTTATTTTATTTAAAATTGTCAATTACTCAAAAAAATATTTTTTATTTTATTATATATATCATAATATATTCTAATATCAATACATTAATTACATTTAATTAATGACAAACTATTTATATTATTATTTATTTTGAAGTAAACTCTCACAAATAAGAGATATTTTCATTAAATTATAGTTTTTGTAAGCAAAACATTAAGTTATTTATTAATTATAAATAATAGAATATATATTTTCTTAGTTTAATTGATGTAGAAAAAATGAGAGAATGTAGATTGAATTAGATAAACTAGAGAACAGAGACCCATGGATAGATAATGAAGAGATAAAGAGAAGCAAGTAATGATTGAATGAAGAGAATGAGAAAAAAGAGAATTGAGAGGTAGATAAAGGAGATAGAAGTTTGGGGGAAGACAAATTGATATTGAAAGGGAAGGCAAATAAAGGACTAACAATAGGTAAGGAAAGAAAGTGAGAGAATATGAGAATTTTTATTCAAAGTGAAAGAAGTTATAGAAATAATGAAAACTACATATAAATTGTTTAACTTATTTTATTTATTAATATTAAAATATTAAAAATATATAATATTAAATATTAGTTAGATAAAAAATTTGATGATTCATAAAATTTTAGTTTATTAGAAATGTTTAAAGTATATGTTGATTATTAATTCAATATTATTTTATTAATTCATGTAATTTTAAAAATTAATGAAATAATAAAAAATAACATTATTGTAAGATCTTCTTTCATATTACATAACATAAATAATAAATGAAAATAATATTCATTTTCATGACATAGTTATAGGTTGTTATGTTCTATAATATACTATTATTATATTAAAATACATTTATACATGACATTTATATACTACTATAAATATACAATAATGCTACTTTATTATAATTGATATAAGTTATGTTCCCCGAAATTAAAGTATATTAAGTTATTATTTAGTTACATAATAATAATAATAATAATAATAATGTTATAAAGTTAATATTAATATTAAAAAATTAAAATGTAATTTATAAAATATCTTTCATAAATATGTTCTTTATGAATATTAATATATTATTAAAAACATCTGCTACTCATTAAACAATTAATGTTGTAAAAGCGTGTGTAACCGCAAGAGGACTTTCAAGAGTTGACTATCCTAATACCACACTTAAACAAGCCTAACCTTGTTGTTCTAATGTGGACTAGAGGAATAGTGCTAATTTGGTCATACATACATATAATTGCAAAGAAATCAAACTAATGTGATTATTGTACTCAGAATAATAAACTCTTCAAGAAATGTTCTATACTATCACGTATGAATACTTCAAAATGCTTTTATTTTACATGTCATAACATATTTGAATATTAATACATTATTTATATTTAATTTATATGAATTATGTGTAATGTTACTTCCCTTAAAGTAAACATTCAAATATTAGAACTATTTTCACTAAATTATAGTGCTTATGAATAAAAAAATTACATTATTTTATTATTATAAATTAAAAAATATATTTATTATTTAAAAAAAATTTAAAGTATATAACATAATAGTTTTCTTAAATATTATTAATTGAGAGGTAAGAAAAATGATAATGGTGATGTACTTTTGTATACCAGAAGAAAGATGGAGTTTTGATAAATATGAGAGATATAGGGAGAGAAATATTAACAGAGGCAGAAGAGAGAATTGATTGAAAGTTGAAAAAGAGAAAAGAGAGGCAAAAGAAAATATTGATTCATTTGATGTACTTTATTTAAAATTATATAAAAATCTTAATGATTGTTATATAGCATTATTAAATACATACTAAAATGGAAACTATAAAATTACAATCATAATTCTATTATTTATTAATATTAACATATAATTAAAGTCAATTATGCTTTTTGTGGAACACACTAATCATGTCAATGAAGGAGTAGATCGAATGTAGAGATAGAGAAAAAGAGAACAAAGGGATAAGATAAATGGATTAAAATGTATAAATAACATTTTGAAGGAGTGTGAAATTTAAAAATAAAGAGGGATAAAGAGATAAAGTGTTTAGAAGACCAATAGATAGCAGAAGGGCAAAAAAAGAGAATGATAATAAAAGAGAGAAGTGAGATAATGTGAGGTATTAAGATATAGAGAATAAACGAGAGAAATAATTAAATAAAATTATATTTTAATAATTTAGCTTATTGTACTTTTGTTATATTAAAATCTTATACAAATATAATTCAAAACATTATTTTATTGAATTAAAAATTCAAGGTTATTAATAATTTTATTATTTTAAAAACTTTTAAAGTATTTATGCATAAGAATAACTTCATTATATTTTTATTAATATGCATAACTTAAAAAGATTAAGAAAATCAAAATATCATTATTATAAGATTTCATGTTCACATTACAAAATATGTATAATAAATATAACTAATACATCATAATCATGATATATGTTCATGTAGTTTATTAGGGAAAGGCAAAGAGATTAGGAAGACAAGGATAATTAAGAATTGAAAATAGGAAAATTGAGAGTAAGAGGTATCGTGATAAAGAGAATTAAGTGAGTGAAATAATAAAATAAAAGATGTATGTCTCAATAGTTTAACATATAGTATTTATTGATATTAAAATGTTTTTAATTTAATATTAGTTTAATATTTTTTGTAATTTAAAAATTATTTAAATTACAAATATTATTATTCTTTTAAGATGTTATCATCATATGACATAATATTGATAATCAATATAAATAATTTTTTCATATTCATGAATAATTTTAGAAAGTTTATGCTATATAATATATTATTATATTATATATTATTTATGCACATAATTATATAAATATATATTAATTCTTCTTTATTATGTTTGATAAAAGTTTTGTAATGCATAATTAAATTTTAATAAATTAATTATTTTATTGTATTATATGGAGTTTTTATTAACACTATTTAAAAATAATAAAAATCTCTGTAGTTAATATAAATAAATAGTAACTTAAATTGAAGTTATTATATACTACTCATAATTATGTTACATATGAATATTAAAATATTATTCTAATCTATTGTCACTTATTTGAAAAAAAGAATGTTATGAAAAACATTTGTGCAATACAAGAACTTTTCAAGAGGTCAGTAATACTAATACTACTCTCACAAGAGCATTCTTTACTTGGAATTCTAATGAGATCTTGGTTTATAATTCTGATATGGTCTCACATGTTCACAATAATCATGAAATGCATTCTTATGTGATTATTGCCATGAAAAAATGAACTATTTAAGAAATTTACTAAATTATCATGCATATACACTTTTAAAAGTAATTTCATTTTTACAATAAATGTCATAATAGATTCCAATATTAAAACATTAATTATATTAAATTAATAAGAAATTATTTGTATTAAAATTTTATTTAAAATAAACATTCAAACATATGAATTATTTCTACAAAACTATAGTTCTTTGAGGAAAGAATTAAATTAATTATTAATAATATGGAAATATATATTTATTATAATAACATTAATTGAATTAAGTAGCAAAAGAGATTTCTTAATTAATCTTATTTTATGGTTCAAAAAGTAGGGATAATAGAGATTAGAGAAAAGTTTACTGGAAAAAAGAGTAATGGATAGGAAAGAGGGATATAAGGATGTACCCATGATGGGGAGAGAGGGGAGAGATTAGTAAATAAAAAGAAGAGAAAAAGAGAAGATAGAAAAAACAAAATGATAAGGAGAGAAATTAAAAAAATAAACAATAAAATAGATAGTTGGTGGGCGAAAGTCATAATTTAAGGATGGAGAGAAAAATAAGAGAATGATAATAGGAGAGAAAAGAAAGTGAAAGAATGTGAGAACTATTGAGATAAACCGAATGAAATGAGTGAAATAATTTAAAAAAATATTATATCTTAATAATTTGTTAAATAATATTTATCAATATTAACATGCTAGACACAAGTAACACTATGTATTATTTAAATAACAAAAATTTAATGTTTTGTAGTACTTTCATATATTATAAAGGTTTAAAGTACAAGTTGCAATTAATTTAATATTATTTCAATAGTATGGATAATTTGAATTATTAATGAAATAATAATTAATATCATTATTTTTATATATTATCAAAATGCCACATAAGATAGATAATAAATATAAATAAAATTTCATATTAATGATATCATTTTTGGTAATTAATGTTTTATGATATTTTTAATTATACCAAAAAAAACTTATACAAAATATTTACATAGTGCTATAAATATATATCAATTCTAATTCATTATAGTTGAAACAAGTATTGTTTATCAATAAGTAATCATTAAAATGGAAATTATAGAATGAAATTCATAATTTTGTTCTTCATCAATTTTTACTTATTATTTAAATCAAGTTCCATGTAATAGAAACAATAATGCTTTAAAATAATGTATGGAAAATTATAACATCCCAAGAAGTCACCAATTTCAACACTATCTCTCAAGCATGCTTAAATATGGATTTCTAATGTGATCGAATGCGATATCGCTGGCATGGTTAAACATCCATGGAAAAGCTAGAAAATCATACTTGTGTGCTTACTGTCTAAAAAATAATAAATTGTTAAAACATTGTTCTAAATTATCATGCATTTACACTTGTAAAATCATTAATTTTATTATATATGGCATAGTATATGTTAATATTAAGATATCAATTATATGAAAGTTTTAAAATATTGTGTATATTTTTATTTCTATTCAAATAAATATTCATGAGGAGGAATTATTTCCACAAAATTATAGTTCATATAAAAAAAATTAATTAGAATGTAATTTATTTTAAATAATAAAATATAAAACAAAAAGTTTAATTATAATTATTTTATATAATGTTTTGTTTAACTACATTATTTTGTACCTTAAAAGAACTTAAAGCATATAAAATTTTGAATTAATCTATTTTGAAAATAAATTTATATTTTATCATAATAAAAAAATAAATGAAATGTTGGTATTGTTGTAAATGCATATCGAAGCTAAGAAACTTATACTAATTCATTATTGTCTCAAAATAATAATTATTCAATTAAGCTTCTAAATTATCATTCAAAAAATATGTTAACAATTAATTTCATTTTTATTATATATGTCTTTTTATATTCCAATATTAATACATAGTTTTATTTAATTAATAAGAAATTTTTTGTATTCTTATTTATCTCAAAGTAAATATTTATATAAGAGAATTATTTCTACTAAATAATAGTTCTTATAAATAAAAAAAATTATTAATTTTTTAGAAATAATGTAACTATTGTGTAAAATATACATTGAAGAGTATAACATGTGAGATATTTTTATTCATATTAGTTAATGGTGCTAAAATAAGTGATTGTGGTGATGGCGATAAGAAAATTGCAATTTAGCAAGAGTCATAGATAGATAAAAGAGATAAAGAAGAAAATATTAATAGAGAAAAGGAGAGAGGAGAAAGAGAAGATATAAAAGATAGAATATATAACAAAGTGAAAGAAAGAGACAAATGATAAAATAGAAAGATAAACAAGAAGAGGGTAAAGGAAAGATAAATAGATTAAGTATTTAGAGATAAGTAGACAGTGATAGTGGGAGAGAGAACCACATGAACCATGAGAGATGTTGAGATAAAGAAAAAGTGAAAGGAATAATTTAATAATTTTTTTTTCATAATAATTAAATTTAAAATATTTTTTTACATGAACATGTTAGAAATATCAAAAATTAAATGTTAATAAAATGTAACTACAATTCGTAGATTTAAAGTATGTTCTTATGCTGTAAAGATTTAAAATATACGTTGAATATTGATATAATATTATTTTAATAATACATAAAATTTTAAAATAAATTAAGTGTTAAATGTATTTATTATTTTTAGATATTACCATAATATGAACATAATATTTCATTTTCATGATATAAGTTTTAGTAGTTAATTTAAAGTAATAAATTATTATTATTTTTAAAAAACATTAGTACAAAGGATATACATATATATATAGATTATACATATTATACTTTATTATAGTCGATAAAAGTTATGTCACATAAATTTTAGTTATATTATAGTTATTAATTGGTTATATCAAATAAAGGTGATAATAGTAAATAATAACGAAAATGAAGATCATAAAACATAATTCTTAATTATGTTATTCTTGAATATTAACATATTACTAAAATCAACTTCTTTTCTAATTAAAAGTTTTACAATGAAAAAATATATGAAACATGAGAACTACTCAAAGGGTCATCCAACATTATGCTACTATTACCAAAGCATGCATAATTTTGTAATTCTAATGACATTCAAATTATAATAATGGTGGTCTTACATGTAAACAAATGTTAGAAAATCATTCTTGTGTGATTTTTGCACAAAAAATGAAGGATTAATCAAGAAATTTTTTAGATTATTAAGCATATATAGTTTTAAAAAAAAATTTTAATTTTATTATATTTGTAGTAATATATTTGAATATCCATATTTTATTTATAATAAAGTAATTAGAAATTATTTATATTAATATTTTCTTTAATGTAAACATTCATACCTAAGAATTATTATGGATGTTAACTGTTTGTTTAATTAAAAACAGTAACAAAATATATTAATTAATATATATGTATATATCAAAGTGCTTAAATCAAATGATTTCTTAATTAATCTCATTACTGGTGCTTAAAAATGCGATAATGGTGTTAAAGATACGTGTTTTTAAAGAGAGATAGTTATGGTTATAAAGGAGAGAAATAGAGAGAAGAATAATAATAGAAAGATGATAAAACTAATGGAGAGACTAAATAACAATGTGAAAAATAGAAACAAATAGAAAAAATGAAGAAAGGGGGTTAGTGGAAGACAGAGATAGAGAATAGCTTGCAAATATGAGATTGTAATGTGAGAGATCAGAAAATATGAGAATGTGAGAGATATTTAGATACAAAGAGTGAGAAAACATTGCATAAAATTTTTAACTAAAAAATTTAACATATAGTATTTCTTAATGTTAAAATGTTAAACATATATAATACTAAATATAATTTAAATGCAACAAAAATTCAACATTGTTTTATTATCATACTATAATAAAAAAAAATTAAAGTACATGATGATATTTAATTTAATATGATTTTATTAATATGTGTAATTTAAAATGTTAGCTAAATAACAAACAATGTCAAAACTCTTAGATATTATCTTCATTAGACATAATATATAACAAGTATAAGAAATATTTGAGATCAATGATATAATTTTTCATACTTTATGACTTATAATATATTTTATTTAATTAAAAGCCTTCATATATACCATACATGTGTTACATTATAAATATATATTAGCTCTATTTATTTTAGTTGATAACGATTATGACGCCACAATTAAATTTCCTTGTTATTAATTTATTACATCATTTGAGCTATCATAGTTAATACCATTTAAAATAATAACAATTTTATTAAATTGTTATAAAAAAGCAAAAAACCTTGAAATTGTTAAATATTATTCATAATTATGTTATTTATAAGTATTAACCTATTTTTTGAAAAAATGTTCTTCATTAGAAACAAATGGCATAAACATTTTGTGTAGTAGGACTTTCTAAGAGGTGATGCATCCTAGTGATACTGTCACCCAAGAATGCTCGACATTGGATTTCTAGTGAAATTCAGTGACATATTTTTAATGTGGTCATAAGTTTATGCAAAAGAAAAATAATTGTTCCTCTATGGTTCTTACCCTAAAAAAATGAGTTATTTAGGAAATGTTCTAGATTATCTAGCATAAAATTTAAGAAAATTATTTTTATTGCATGTGTCATAATATATCAAAATATTAATACTCTAGATATATTAAATTAATAATAAAATTATCTATATTATTATTTCCCATGAAGTGAGCATTTGTACATAGGAATTATATAGATTAATTTTAGTCCTTATAAAGAAAACTTTTAAATTATTTATTGGCAATAAATAAAACCTCTATAATAATTATTTAAAAAATAATTTAATGAGTTAAATACAAATGATGTTTTTGTTAATATTAGTTGTTGGAGTTAAAAAGAGAGATAAAGCTAACTGATATAAGTATATTAAAAGAGAGAGGGAATCATGGAAAAATATGGGAGAGATGAAGGAAAAACTAATAATAAAGAGAGACGAGAGATGATTGAATTAAGGAAAAATGAAAAAAAAATAGAAAAGGGAGAAGTTAAAGGTGATAGAGAGACTAAATAAATAATTAAAAGAAAATTTTAAAAATAGTGAGAAATAGAGAATAGAGAGAGTGAGGGGAAGACTATGAGATGGAGGATGAGAAAAATAAGAGAATGGCAATGGGAGGAAATTGATAGTGAGAATATGACTTCTATTGAGAAAATGAGAAAGAAGTGATAAATAATTAAATAGAAGTTAAATCTCACTAACATATAATAGTTACTAATATTAACATATTAAACATATATAACATTAAGTATTATTAAAATATAATGAAAAATCAATGGTTTTTTTAGATTTTATTATATTACAAAAGTTTAAAGTATATGTTGACTATTAATATAATATTTTTATTAATATGTATAATTTAGAAAGCTACTTAACAAATAAGTAATAACATTATTTTAAGAAATTATTTTCATTTGACATAATATTACCATAAATATCAATAATGTTGCATATTCATGACATAAGTTTAGTTTGTTTGTTTTGTATTACATATTATTATGTTAAAAATATTTATACACAACATGTACATAATATTATAAATATGTATTTATTATACTTTATAATAGGTAATGTAACTTTTATTATCATGCGTTAAATTCAGTTAAAGTTATTGTTTTATTATATCAAATGAGTACTATACTTATTACTATATAAAAATGATAATGTTGATACAAGTTAATATTAATAAATAATAAATAAAATAATAAATTATAAAATATCAATTCTAATGATTTATTTTAACAATCACACAAGTATGATTTCTTAGGCTTTGGTATGCGAGTGTGACTTTAGCAGCAAAAGAATGTGTTAATTATTCTTTATTATACTTCACATATTGCATGTTTCCTTATAATAAGTTATACAAAAAGTATTATTTTATTATATTGTATGAATGGTTACATTTAGTACCATATGAAATTGATAACAGAGTTATAAAGTTCATATTGATAAGAAATAAAAGAAATGAAAATCGTAAAAAGTTATTTAGAATTATGATGTTTATAAGTATTAAAAAATTATTAAAATTAAATATCATTTTTTTAAAAAAACAAATGCTATGAAGAAAAATTTGCAACACAAGGATTTCCAAGATATACCCATCCTACTACTACTCTTGTCCAACCATTTTTTTGATGCACATTGACCAAAAAGTCTAAAAATCATATTTGTGTGAACCCAAAATAATGAACTGTTGAAGAGGTTTTCTAATTTATCATGAATAAAAACTTTGAAAAATAACTTTATCTTTATTATATATAATAAAGATATTCCAACAATAATAATTTAATTATATTAAATAAATAAGAAATTATGTATGTTATTATTTCCTTAAAAATAATCATTCATACATAACAATTATTTCAAAAAATTTTAGTTCTTATAAATAAAACATTTAATTATTTTTTAATGCAAAAATTACAATATATATTTATCATTTCGAAAATATATTAACATTTGTGAGAAGAAAAATTTCTTATATAATATTAATTGATGGAGTTAAATGAAAGAGTAGTGGTGATAATGATAAGTACAATGAAAGATAATGGTAGTTAGATAGATGTAAGAGGAATAGAGGGAAAAATATTAAAAGAGAAAAATAGAGATGTTTGAGTGAAGAGAAACAGAAAACATGAGAAGAAAAATAGAAGACAAAGGAGATCAAGAGAAATAAAATGAAAGAGAGAATTAAGAAGATAGAGAGACAAAAAGATAGGGTGATGGGAAAAAAGGGAAAGAGAAGAAGAAACAAATATGATAATGATAATAAGAGAAAGAAAAAATGGTAAGAAATAGAATGCTTTTAAGAAAAAGAGAAGTGAGAAAATATATTAAATAAAAACTATATCTAAAAAATTTAAGATATCATACTTTTTAATATAAACATAATATATATAACAAATTTTATTTAAATAAAAAAAATTTAAGATTTTTAGTATTTATGTGAATTCTAAATGTTTAAATTTTTTATTTATGATTGATTTAAATTTTTCTTTATTCATACATAAAATTAATATATAAATTAAATAATAAATAATGGCATTATTCTAAGATATTTTCTCTATATGATGTAATATTTATAATAAATATAAATAATATTTTACTTTACTAATATAAGTTAAGTTAGTTTATCTAATTTATTAAATTATTATAGTGCTAAAAATTTTTATAGACAAAATTTATGCACTATTATAAATATATAAGTTCTATAACTCGGCATTCAATTATATTATATTTAATAATTGGTTATATCATATGAAATGATGTATTAAATATTATGTGAAAATGATAACAATATTTAAAAGTTAATGTTAATGAATAATAACAATAATAGAATTTAAAAATTATTATTATAATTATTTTTTTTATGAATTTGAATATCCTATTAAAATGAACTTAGTTAATTAAAAAAATCAATACTATTAAAAATATGTTTAACAAGAGTGTTTCTCAAAAGGTCAGACATGTTAGAACTACTCTAGCCAAAGCTTGCTTACTTTATTTTCTCAAAGCTATCCTTTGTTGTAATACTTGGGTTGTTAGGGATTCTTCAATAAATAAGTAAATTAAACTTATGTGACTACTGTCTAAAAAGTAATGAATTGGTACAAACATTATCTAGGATATACACTTTAAAAAGATTATGTTAATTTTATTATTTATGTCATAATATATTAAAATATTAATTTTTTAATTATATTGTGTTAATAATAGATTATTTATTTTATTATTTATTTAAAGTAAATTTTTATACTTAAAAATTATTATAAAAATTACGATTGTTTTAATAATAAATAAATAATAAACATTTATTATTATAAATATATATTATAGTAAATAACATAAAGAGATTTCTTAATTAATCTTAATTAATGGAGCAAAAACAAATTGTGGTGATAAAGATAATGATTCCATAAAAGAGTAACTAATGGACAGATAAGAGAGAAATAAATATTACAATTATAGTAGATAGAGAGAAGAGATGATTTATTGAAGAGAGTAAAAAAGAGAGAAGAGAGAAAAAGGGAGATAAATGGTGTAAATGATAATACCAAAGATAGAGAAATGAGAAAATAGAGAGAAATAGAGCAAAGAGAGGGTGAAGGGTGGGCAACAAGATAAAGGAAGACAAATAAGAGAAAGATAGTGATATAGAGAAAAAATTGACAAATGTGATAGTTATGGAGGTAAAGAGAAAAAAAAACTGAATAAAAGTTATATCTCAATAATTTAACATACAAAATGTATTAATATTAACTTACAAAGCCTATATAATCTTATTTTTTTATTTAAATATAATAAAACATAAAAAGTTCTGTAGTGTTTAAGTATATTGCAAATGTTTAAAATATATGATAATTTTAAATTTAATATTATTTATTAATAATAAGAATTATAAATTTAACAGAATAATAATTAATATCGTTAATCTTAGATATCATCTTCATATGACATAATATATGTAGTAATTATAAATAATATTTCATGTTCATGATATACTTTTAGGTTGTTTAAGTTAAAAAATATATTATTATTGGTATATCAAGAATTGCTTATAATATATTATTATTATAAATGCATAGTAATTCTACTTTATCATAGTTCATATAGTTTACTTTGCTCACAATTAAATTATATTAAATTTACTATTTTATTACAATATATGAAGTGCTACATTTAATTCCATGTGTACGTTATAATAATGTTGAAATGTTAACATTAGTAAATAATATCTAAAATAGAAAATATAGAATATCATTCATAATTATGTTATTTATAAATATAACCATATCACTAAAACGAAATGTCATTCATTAGAGTAACGAATGCTATAAAAAATATGGGCTACATGAATTCTCAAGAGATCACCTATCCAAATACTACACTCACCCAAGCATGCCTAATTTTGAATTTCTAACGAGATTTAGTGTTATGATGGTTCTGTTGTCAAACATGCATGCAAAATTTGAACAAGCATACCTTTGTGAATAATATATATGTCATAATATATCATAATATTAATACTATAGTTATTTTAAATTAGAGAGAAATTATGAATATCATTATTTGCCTTGAAGATAACATTCAAAAAAGGAATTATTTTCTTAAATTATGGTACTTGAAAAAAATGAAATTATTCTTTTTAATTATAAATAAAAAAAAATATACATTTATTATTTAAAATATATTAAAATTTTAAACATATATGATCTATTAATTAATATTAAATGATATAATTAAAAAAGTAATAATGGTTATCGAGATAAACTTTGAGAGAGAGTCAATGAGGATCTTATTAACAATAAGAGAAGAAAAAGATAATTAAAGGAAGTGAATGAGAATTCAAACAAGAGAGAGAAGACAAAAGAGATAAAAAGAATAAATAAGAAAATAAAAGATAGGGAGATATGAAAAAATAGAGAGAAAGAGAAAAGATGGGGTGAGGGCAAGGCAAAGAGTTATAGAAGGTAGAGACAAATAAGAGAGCTTTATGACAAGAGAAAAAATTATGGAATGTGAAAGCTTTTGAGATAAAGAGAAACAAGAGAAAGAAAGAACTAAAAGAAATTTATATATATGAAAAAAATTTAACATCTAATATTCATTAATATTAAAATGTTAAACACATGTAATATGAAATATTATTAAAAATATAACAATTGTTTTGTTTTATAGTATTTTAATATATTGGAAATATTAAAAATGTATGTTAACTATTAATATAATATTCTTTTAAAAATAGACATTTCTTAAAATGCTAATATTATTAAATAATAACTAATATGGAAATTATAAAATGTAATTAAAAATAAATTTTCTATTAATTTTAATATTCTATGGAAATAAGCTTTTATTCATTAGTAAAATAAATATTATCAAAAAATATGTGCAACATAAAAACTTCTAAAGAGATCACCCATCCCAATAGTACTCTAGTCAAAGCTTGCTTTACTTTGTAGTTCTAAGGAGATCCAATCATATAATGCTAGTGTGGTCACATATAAATACAAAGGTTAAAAAATCTTAATTGTGTGATTATTATTTTTAAAATAATAAACTATTCAAGAAGTTTTTAAAATTATAATGAATATACACTTTTAAAAATTATTATAACTTTACTATATATGTTTTAATATATCCCAATATTGATATTTTAATTATATTAAATTTAAAATAAGTTATTTATATTATTAATCCCATTAATTTTCATATTCATACATAAGAATTATTGCTAATGTTAAAATTTTTTATGATTTATAAATAATATTAGATTATTTATTATTATAAATATAAGGAAAAAAATTTCTTAATTAATCTTAATTAATAGTGCTTAAAAAAGAAAATAGTCATAAAGATAAGTGTTCCAAATAATGGGTAGTCATTGGTAGATAAGACACCGATAGAGTGAAAAAGAAAAAGAGTGAATGGAGATAAAAAAATGGTGAGAGAATGTGTATGTAACAATATGAAAGTGATAGAAAGGATAAATTAGTGAGAAAGAGAAAAGAGAGGGTGAGGGGAAGACAAAGAGATAGAGAAGGGGAGACAAATAATAGAATAATATCAAGAGAGAAGAGAAAGTAAAAGATTGTGTGAGCTATTGAGATAAAGAGAAAAATATGGAAAATAACTAAATAAAAATTATATCTCAATAACTTAAATTTTAGTATTTATTAATATCAATTTGTGAAACATACAAAAGTTTAAAAATTATTTTAGTATAAAATTGTTCTAAGTTTCATTAGATTTTAATACATACAACTTAAAAGGTCAATTAAATAATATATAACATCATTACTCTTGGTTATTGTTTTCAAATGACATAATATTTATAAAAATTATAAATAATATTTCATATTCATGATAAAATTTTAGGTAGTTATGCTATATAATGTATTATTATTATATTAAAAAACTTCTATATATAGTGTATTTATACTACTACAAATATATATTAACATTAAATTATTATAATTGATATATGTTAGTTTGCAAACAATTAAATTATATTAATGTTATTATTTTATTTCATTATATGAAGTGCTATTTTAATATTTTATGGAAATTATAATGATGCTAAAAAGTTTAGATTAATAAATATTTACCAAAATGGAAATATAAACTATCATTCATAACTATTTTATTTGAAAATATTATCTTATTAATAAAATCAAATCTCAATCAAGAGGCCACCCATCCCATTACTACTCCCACCCAAGTACTTTTGATTTCGAGTAAGATTTAGTGTTGTTACAAATGAATATGAAAGCCAAATAATCATACTTGTGTGATTGTTAGCTCAATAGTAATGAATAAAATAAGATATGTTCAAAATAATCTTGCATAAATACTTCTAAAATTACTTTCTTTTGTTATTTATGTCATAGTATTTCTAGTATTAATACTATAATTATGCTGAATTAAAAAGAAATTATGTATTGTTATTTCACTTCAAGTAAACATTCATACAAAGAGCTTTTTTACTAAATTATAGTACATATATATACCAAATTTATTTTTAATTATAAATAAAAGAACATATTTTGATTATTTATAATATACAATAAAGCTTGAAAAGTTATATATTTATTAACTAAGATTAATTTATACAACTAAAAAGATAGATAATTATTATGGAGATTATCTTTGAGAAGGAGAGAATCATGAATGTAAAAGAGAGAGTTAGTTAAGAAATGATTAATAGAGAGAGAAGATAGAGGTGATTGAATGAAGAGAAAAAGAAAGAAGATAAGAGAGAAGATAGAAGAAATAGAAAGAACAAATAGAAAAGAGAAGTAGATATGACAAAATATACAGGAGGAGAGACAGTGAGGGGAGGTGTTGTCAAATAAGAGAGAGAATAAAGTCAAAGAATAAGAATGATAAATTATTAAAAAAAATTTATATGCCATTATAATTTTGAATCTAGCATTTATTAATATTAACATGTTAAACTCATCTAATTTAAATATTATTAAAATGCAACAAAAAAGATCAGTTCTATTTAGTTTAGCATGCTATAGATTTTTAAACTTTATGTTGACTTCTAATATAATATCACTTTTAATAATGCATTTAATTAAAAAATTTAATATTTATACATAATAACTAAATAAAAATTACTAATTGTAATTTAAAATTTTTTTGCATGATTATTAATATTTTATGATAACCAATTATCAAAAATCAAATGATATAAAAACATATGTGAACCACAATGATTTTTAAAAAGTCCATCCACCCCAATATGACTTTTCGAAGCATACTTAACTTTGGAGTTCTAATGAGATCAAGTGCTAAATTATTGGTGTGGTTGTGCACACATATAGATGTAAAAAAATCATACTTGTGCAATTGTTGGCCCAAAGTTAATGTAGTGTCCAAGAAACATAAAGAATTATCGTGTGCATAAACTTTCAAAAAGCTTTTATAATAATTATATATGTCATAATATATTTATATATTAACAATTTATTTATTTTGAGAAAATTATAATTTTTTTATTTTATTATTTCCCTTAACAAAAACATTCGTATAAATGAATTATTTCTACTAAATTATAGTTCTTATAAAACATTTAAATTAATTTTGAATTATAAGAAATAAAATAATTATTATTTTGGAAAATATATGTTAAAGAGCACAACCCAAGAGGTTTTATAGTTAATTATACCTATAAACATATTCTACATGCACAATTATAAACATTTGTTAATGATACTTTATTATAGTTCTTATAAGTTATGTTGCAATAATTTAATTATAAGTTATTATTTTTTACACAAAATGAAGTACCATGCTTAAAACATTCTAAAATTGATACTATTGTTATAAATTTGTAATTCATAAATAATAACTAAAATGCAAATTATAAAATAACCTTCATAATTATGTTACTTATGAATATTAGCATATTGTTAAAAATACATTATCATTTTATTAGACAAAAACCAATGTTAAGAAAAATTATGTGCAATAGATTATTACATCAAAAATAATGAATTTTTTAAAAAAGTTTCTAAATTATCATCCATATACACTTCCAAATATAATTTACCTTTTTATTATATATGTAAAACCTTATTACAATATTAATTCTTTAATTGTATCTAATTAAAAATAAATTATTTATGCTAATTATTTCTCTTAAAGTAAACTTTAAAACTTAAGAATTATTTTCACTAAATAATAATTGTTATAAATAAATTATTTATTCATTATAAATTATATAAAAATAATTTATTTTTTTAAATAAACGTTATTGTGTACAACATAAGAGATTTCCAAATTAATCTTATGCAATTGAGATAAAGAAATATTCATGATGGAAATAAGTTCATTATATGAGAGTGAGGGTGGTATAAGAGAGTGATAGAGAAAAATATTAACTAAGAGAGAAGAGAGAGATTATTGAATGAAAGAAAAAGAAGAAGAGAGAAAATAAGAAGATAGAGAGGATGAATAACAAAATGAAGGGAGAGTTAAGAAAATCAAGAACGATAGAAGAGACAGGAGGTGAGGGCTAGATAAAGATTTAGGAAAAGAGAAGATAAATAAGAGAATGATAATGGGAAAGAAAAAAAGGTGAAGGAATGTGAGAGTTATTAGACATATCATATTATATAATATAATAAATTAATAATTATAATTTAGCTATAAACAACATAACTTATATCAACTAAAAAAATAGATGTATCATATATTTATAATAGCATATACATGGTGTGCACGCATGCACACAAACACACAAACATACACACACACACACACGTGTATGCATATGCAGTTGCACAAACTCTTGCATGCATAGACACAAAAATGCATATGCAGAGGCATAAACATATACAAAAATAGAGACACATATTTGGACAGACATGCACACATGCACGCATATGCACACACACACACATGTATATGCACGCATAGATACAAGCATATTTATGCACATGCACACATAAGCAAACTCACGCACACACATATACACACATACATGAACACAAACATGCATGCAAATAGACATGCACACACTCACACATGCACTCACACATAGAAGCACATATAGACACACACTTACATGCATGCACACACACATGAGCACACATACACACTCACACAAAAGAACACATGTACACATGCTTTTGCATATAGAAATTCAAATGCACAAATGAACATGCATTAACAAATGCACAAACATGTAACCATGCACAAAGGAGCATGCCCACTTGCATGCATGCAAGGATATGCATGCATATGAACACGTACATGCACGCACACACTCATGCACACTCTGCACGTGAATGCATGTACAAACATTAACATGTAGACACACACATGAACACTGACAACCCCACATAAACATCCACACACACATACACAAACATGCATGAATGCAATGCACCCTTACTGACACACACATATACATGCACAATCATACACATTTGCATACAAACATAGACAAGCATGCACACACACCCTGTTAAAACATGTGCACACACACATGCATACACATGCATGCACACACATACAGGTACCATCACACACACAAACATTCTCACGCACACACATACTTACACACAAATGCATATGCACAAACACATATGCACATGAACAGACATGCATGAGCATGCAAGCATGCTCACATGGATAGGCTTACACACACATGCAAACATACCCAAATACACTTGAACACATTAATGCACACACACACACACAAGTAGCGGCATTAAATAAAAACACAAACACACACATATGTGCCCACTCACACCTAAACACAAATACACATATGTGCACACATGTACACAAATGCAGACACACAAGCACACATGCATATGCCTACACACATACAAACACACATTCATAAATATACACCTACACACACATTCAAGCACACACACACACATACATATACAAAATAACACAAGCACACAAACATAATCAAACCTGTTTGCACACATACATACATGCACATGCATACAGGCATGTACATGCTTACACACACATGCATGCACGCACCCACACAAACATGCACATGCACACACACAAACACACTTATGCACATGCATACACAAAAGAACAAACACACAAATGCTAACACATACACATACACATACATGCATGTGCTTATACATACACACATACACAGTTGCACACCCATTCATAAGCACATGCATACACAAATCCACACACACTAATGCACACACACACATGTACACACACACACATGGACACATACAAATGCACACACGAACACACATGCACGCACACACACATGCACATATGCACACATGTAATTGCACACACACTCACAAAAAGTTGTATATACACACATTTAGGCACACTCACACAAATGCACTTGCACTCACACTAGTGCATATATAGAAACAAACCTATGCACATACACATGCATAAACATATGCAAATACATGCACAAGAACAAAAAAACACTACCACACACCACCACACACACGTACACAAATGCGCACACACACACACATCCTCACACACAAACACTTGTGCACATGCATGTTGCACTTGAACATACATTCACATGTACACTAACACACTTATACACAAGCATGCATAGACACACATAGACACACCACCCACAAACAAACACATGTGCATAGATGCACACAAATGCACACAAAGATACACACATAGATAGGCACACATGTATACACACACAACCCCTTATGCATGCACACATATATTCATGCATATGCATGTGCACACACAAGCTCAAACACAAAAATATTCATAGGCATGTAGACACAAACACACACACGCACACACACATACACACATGCATGTGCACAACAACACACTCACATGTACAAACACACACTTGAGAATATACATATACACATGCACAAGCACATACACACAAATAGGCACACATGAACATAAACACACACATGTAAGAACATGCACACACACACACACCTAGACCCACACCCACACACATGCACATGTAGGAACACACATGCATAACACACACGCACACACATGCACATGCACATACAACAACATAATCACACATGCACACAAACACTCCCACTCACATGCTTGCACTCACTCACACACAAATATGTACATATACATCTACACACACATATACCTACAAACATACCCACACACACAAACACTCACACGCACATGCATATAAGCCTATGCACACAAGCACACAAATGTACACCAACACATATAGACATACACACATAAACAAGTGCACACACTCGCATGAACACACATGCACACACACCACCCACCCACCACACACACATACATGCCAATGCTCAAACATGCTTACAATTGCAAACATATACACACAGACAAACACACTTTCACACATGTACACACCCATGCATAAACACACATATATACACTCACAGTTACATGTGCATGCACATGTAAATAAACAAGCACACATACATATGTACACACACACACACGTATAAGCACACTCATGCTTAGACATGCACAAATAGAAGCACACATACATTTTCACACAAATGCTCAAACATAAATGCATACACATATATACAAATAAACTCAAGCACACACACTTACACACACACACACACATGTCAAAACTCATATACATATGTTGAAGCATACACATAGACATGCATATGCACATGTCCACATACACACACATACATAAGAACACACACACACACACACATACAATCATAGGCATGCAAAAATACACATACACACTCATAAATGAATGCACATGTATGCTTAAGCCTAGGCAAATATTCATATAAGCAAAAACATACACACTAATAGAGACACACACAGACACATATAAAGATGCACACACATACACATGCATGCATGCACTCACACATGTAATCACACACACGTAAATCAAAACACACTTGCCAATATGAACACACATACACACACACATACGTGTAAACACACATGCACACACAGACATGCACACATTCACAAAATGTACACACACACCCACACATGCACACAATCACATATAGGCCCACACACACATATATAATCACATATGCACACATGTTCATGAACATGCACATAGATGCATAGACACAGACAACCACACATGCACACACACACACACACGTAACATGAGCACGTGCACTCCCACAGACAAACACGCATGCACACAAGAACAATCATGCACAAACACATATGAACCCAAGAACACACACATACGCACATGAATTCCCACATAAACACACACACACAGACATGTATGAGCACACATACACATGAATTCACATGATAATACATACATAGACACACACATGCACATATGCACAAACACACATGCATGCACACATAAAAACCCACACACATAGTCATGCACTCACACACCTACATACATACAATCATAATCACACACCTACATGTGCAAACAAGCACACTCACACACGCTAACACACATGACCATGCATGCACATACGCACCCACATGCTCATGCCACAAAAAATGCATAGACATGAACATATGTGTAGACATGCACACAAATATATGCATAAATGCAAACAAACATAAACTTTCATGCACACGTACAAACACATACATATGAACACAAACACACCGAAAGGCATAGACACAAATGCACACATGCATATGTAGATACCCACAGACACATGTAAGAAGACACCACTTGAATGCACAAGTCCACACATACATGCACAAAAAAACAAACATAAGAACTAGATGCATGCATAAGCATACACACATATTATGCACACAAATATCAACAAAAATGCACACACACTTGCATGCACATATGTACACATATGCACACTGATATGAATATAAATACATGTACACATGCACGCATGCACACTGGTACAAATGCACACACATATATGCAAACACACAAACAAATGCATATGCACACATGAACACCCATGCATACATAGGCATGCACACACACTCACATGCATTCACACAAACATGTTCACACAAATACATGCACACACACATAGATATAGACACAACATATGGCCACACACACAAGTACACATGCACACACAAACATACACACACATGAATACATGCAGGCACAGAAATGCACACACATGCACTCACACACATACACATAAATACAAATGTGTACACACATGCATGTACAAATACCCAAAGGCACATACACAAAAACATGCAAGCATATGCATACTCACACACACACATGCATGCACGCCCATGCACTTTCGTATGCATACCAATGCACATATACTCACAAATGCACTTGTACTCACACTAACATACACACATGCATACCTATGCACATATGCATCTGTATATACACATACACAATGAATCAAGATATGCGGAAGAGCTTTGCTGATTGAGGAGCGACGACTGAGGAGCGATGAGGAGCAGCGAGGACGACTGAGGAGCGACGGCGGAGGAGCGGGGACGTGCCGGGAGAAGGCCGTGGCTCGTCTGGTGTGGGGTGGTGTTGGAAGGCGAGGTTTACTCGGGCGCAGCGCACAACCTTGTGACGATACTGGAGGCGGAGACTGTGGCACTGCATGGTGGGCATGAGGGACCGGCGAAACCGCGTGGTCGGGAGTGGAGGTGTGTTGTTCAGACACGGCGGCGGTCAACGGTCAGCGATCGTCAGCCCACACGTGAGTGGCACGTGGGGTGTTCGACCGTTCGTGCGTGGACCGGGTTCGTGTTTGAATTTTAATTCCCGTTCACGCGAGGTGCGCTAGGACAGGATTGATTGGCTCAGGTTCCTGCGATGCATTAGACCCTTCGTCCCTGAGGTCGCGCCACAGACCCTGCAGCCCTAATCGGTTGTTCGATGGCGGGAAGCACGCTGCAGAGGAGCAGCCTGCGTGCAAGGACTACCGCGAGCAACTCCCCAGTGCGGGAGTGCTTTTCCTCATCGTCTGAAGGAGGAATGCCATCTGACGGGGGACCCCCACCTCCTATCAATTCGGAGGCTGGAGGTTTCTCAGGGAACGACGCCATACTGGAGGCCGAGGACACTGTGACGAGAGGTGTGGAAGCGGAGGCGAACAAATTTACCCGAGATGCGGAGATGCAGAGGGCTGCGGAGAATTTGCTCGCCAAGGCCAGCTTTAGAGAGGTTTTGACAGCTCGCAATAATCAGAATGGTAACATGGTGAATTCTTTCATGCGCCTGGCAAATATTGATGTCAAGGAACGTGCCGCGGCCATTCCTGACATTGCTGAGGATGGTGAGGTCCTCGTCTCTTCTGAAGCTTGTAAACGGCGAATAGATTTTCACAAATTCGACCTGGTGGGTAGAATTTATGGGAACACCCTGCCTTTCCCGATCATCGCTAGGGTGCTGCTCAAACGTTGGGGCCACTACAAGAATTTCAAAGTGTTTGATCTGTCTTCGAACTGCTTTTGCTTACATTTCGAATCTATGGAGGAACGGAATGATGTGTGGCTTGGGGGGCCGTGGCAAATCGTGGGCCAAGCTATGGGTCTGGATGTTTGGTCGCATGAGTTCAAACTCGGCGACTCCCACGTGATGTGTGCACTGATCTGGGTGCGATTCCCTGGCTTGCCCCTGATTTACTAGGATGTAGACAATATCTTGCGTATTGCGAAGGCTATAGGAGATCCTTTCCTTCTCGATGGGTGGACGGCGGTAATGGAGAGATCATCTTATGCTTGGGTCTGCGTACGAACGGACCTCTCCAAACCCTTGAAGCTGGGCGTTTGGCTAAACGGGGACTATGGGAGAATCTACCAAAGTTTTGAATATGAGGGGCTGCCGAGGATATGCTTCTCGTGCGATCATGTGGGTCATTTAGCTAGCCACTGCAACGTGCAGCTGACGAAGGCGGTGACTCAACCTGGTGACGACGAACGTTCTGAAATGAGCGGGAACAGGGGCCAGAGGGAAGGAGAAGAGGACCATCCCGAGGTAACGGAAGAGGCGCATGGATTAGGGCCTTGGATGCTTGTTCAACATAGACGGAGGAAAACGGGTGCTAATGCTCGGAGTAGCCTGGCGGCCACGGCTAGCTCTGGCCCCAGGAAAGACGTCAAACGAACTCGTGGGCTGGTGCACGCCGGCTCGTCCAGGGGTGCCAGCCGTCTCTCGAGGGAACGCGGGAGGAGTAGACCTAGGCGGGGTTCACCATCTAGGAGCCGCACTCAATAGTTGGCGTGCTCGGGGGATCAGGGCCTGGCGGCGGAAGGTGCAGAGCGGGAGGCCCGTGGGGGCGGAGACAGGGGAAAGTTACCCGTGTCTATGGCAGCTCGAGAGAAGGACACGCCCACGGGCCTGGGCGGCAGTACTGCTTAAGAGGGCGGGCCATGGCTACGCTTCGTGGGGCGCAGCGGCCATCACAGGTGGTGATGGTGGAGGTTCTGGGAGGTGCAGATGCACGGCTACAGGTTCTTGTTCTAACGACATTATCATTTATGAATGTTATAGTGTGGAATATAAGGGGCATCAAGAAGAAGAAGTCCATGGGCTATTTGCGCAAGCTGGTCCGTGAGTTGAATGTCACTGTAGTGGCGTTAATGGAGACTAAAGCACGGTTGTTTTCTAGACAAGATGCAGATTGGCTCCTTAGGAGAGGCTGGGAGTTTGAGGCCTACCCCTCAGAGGGCTCGTCTGCTGGCTTGTTATTCTGTGGAGGAAGGGGGTGGACCTTAAGGTAACTAGGGCTTCGTCTCATGCAATGGCTTGCACAGTCAAAATCCTACCTGACGGCATGATTACTTGTTTCTTTGTTTATGGCCCCAAACAACACCATATGCGCCGGGCCATTTGGGATGCTGTCCGAAACTCTGCGGTGGCGACGAACCTCTTCTCGTTGCTGGAGATTTTAATTTAGTCTTGGCACCGGAGGAAAAGTGTGGTGGGCAGCGTTTCATCTATGGTAGGGATCAGCAGGACTTTGCAGACCTTATGCAGGAGCTCCAACTTGTTGATTTGGGCTTCTCCAGCAACAGGTTTACTTGGTGCAAAGGGAAGCAGGGTGGTGCGCGCATCCTCGAGTGTCTGGATCGGGCTCTTATGAACTCAGCTGGGTTGCTCGCATTTCCTGGTTGTTCGGTTCATCACCTTAGTAGGCTGGGTTCGGATCACTGTCCACTGCTGATTAAGGTGGGAGGTGGGGATCATTGGCAGCATTCCGGCAGGTCTCTCTTCGACAGCGTGTGGCTGGATTTCCCTCAATCTTTCTAGGTGGTGGAAAAGGCTTGGAGGAGAAATGCTAAGGGTTACAGTATGGAGATTATGATGACGAAATTTAAGCGTGCACTGATGGCGCTGTGCAGATGGAGCAGTGAGGAGGTGGGGAATATTATAGATCGAAACAGGGAGTTGGAACGGGACATCGACGAGCTTCAAAAGAAGGAGTCCAGCGAAGGTCTATCGAAGGAGGACCACAAGCGGCTTAGGAATATGGTTGCTGCCTTTCACCGGGGATGTGCTCACGAAGAACAGTGGTGGTGGCAGCCCGCCAAGGTGCCCTGGGCGCAGCTTAGTGATTGCAACTCGAAGTTCTTCCACATTGCTGCCTCGGCTCGGAAAAGGGAGAATCGCATTACCTACTTGAGGGATGATGACGGCAACATTGTGGACTCTCCCGACAGCATTAGGCGACTTGTCCTCGCCCATTTCGAATGGAAATGGGGCGAAGGCAACCAGACGCCCCTGCCCCCAATCGCCTCGCTTCCGGGATCCATTAGCGATGAGTTGGGTTCTAGCCTTTGCCGCATGGTTACGAAAGACGAAATCCTGGTGGCTATGAGGGGTATCAAAAGGAATCGCACCCCGGGAATTGACGGAATCACAATGGACTTCGTTAATGGCTATTGGAACATTACGCAGCGAGATATAATTAATGCTATTTTTGCTTTCTTCGAGGAGCGCAGACTGTCGGAGGGCTGGAAGGACACCCTTGTAGTCCTTATTCCGAAGAAACAGGGAGCTTGCCAGCCGGAGCATTTCCGGCCGATCAGCTTATGGAATACAATCTATAAATTGGTGGCTCGAATTCTTGTTGGCAGGTTGAAAACGCTGCTACCTAGTCTTATTTCGCAGGAATAGGTTGCTTTTGTCCCCGGGAGGAGCATCTCGGATAACATAAACATAGCCCAGGAGATGGCAGTGAGGATGCACTCCTGTACCGTTGCTTCCGACCTCATGGCAGTGAAAGTCGACATGGAGCAGGCCTATGATAGGGTTCGATGGGACTTTCTGCTCGAGGTTATGAAGGCAATGCGCTTCCCTGTTACTTGGTGCGAGTGGATCACATCGTGTATTTCTGGTCCAAGGTTTGTTGTTCTCATTAATGGAGCGCGGTTTCCGTGGGTGGCGGCACGTCGGGGCCTCCGACAGGGCTGCCCACTTTCCCTCAATCACGTGTTGGTGTTTGCTCCTGCATCAAGGGAGGCTGTGAGTGCCGTTTGTCGCATTCTGCTGGCCTTCGGGGACAACGCTGGCTTGAAGGTTAATTTCTCCAAGTCCAACGTTTACTTCAGCAATAAATTCAGCGAGAACAAGTCCCGCCTCATTTCTCGGAAGCTTGGCATGGAGCTTGGCCAGACCCGAACGTATCTGGGGGTTCCAATTACTGCGTAGCGTTTGAACAAACAAGATATGAGTTTCCTCATCCAAAGGATCGACACTACCGTGATTAGCTGGCGTGCCCGGGTGATGTCGCTTGCGGGCAGGGCAGCGCTGGCATCCTCTTTTTTGTGCGTTATCCCCAACCACATCTTGCGGCACTGTATGGTGCCGGCGGGGATTATTGCTGACATTTAACGACGCATAAGACAATTCCTCTGGGGTGGCTCGAGTAATGCGCAGGCGTTGCACTACACGTCTTGGGACTGCGTGACTATACCGAGGGCGGCCGGAGGGCTTGGCCTTCGGAATCTTCGCATTTGGCACCAGGCCTTGCAAATGGGGAACTGTAAGCGTATCCTCGGACGTGATGCAGGCTTATGGGTAGACATCATGAGGAGGAAGTATGGGTTCAACGACTCGCTGATGAAGGTACCCCGGAAGGCCTCTTCTGTGTGCAAGATGATCGTGGAAGCTATGCCGACGGCGATTTCGTGCTTTGTGTGGCGCATTGGCGACGGCCGTAGGGTGAGGTTTGCGGAGGATAATTGGCTCGGCGTCCTCCCTATTAGCTGCTGGCCAACGTTCATTAATATGCTTGTCTGCTGGCCTGAAAATGTTGCGGAGTGCATTAGGGCCGACAGCATCTGGGATGTTGAGGCGATCTCCAACTGGGCGGGCGCGGAGCTCATTGACAAAATTTTGCATCTTCTGTGCTCTCGGGATATCCATGACATCCTGCTCCAAACGCACATCGAGAAGGCAAAGGCTCACAGTGGCCGGATCTACGTACATATCAAGTGCAACGAGTGGTCTTCCACAAGGGGTGGTGGCCGGCGCCCTGATGAGATCATGGGGAGAATCTGGAAATTAAAGGTGCTGCCGTGGGTCCCGGTTTTCCTTTGGCGGGCTGCCGGCGATTTTCTGCCTACGGCGACATGGATGGCTCGCCGGGGAATCGGCCGGGATTCCATGTGTCCCTTTTGCTGCACGGAGGCGGAATCCCTACAGCACGCGCTGTGGGACTGCCTGCGTGCCTGTGAAGTGTGGGCGGCCAGCCATGCACGTCACGTGCTGCTGGAGCTGGGTTGGCCCACGGGTGCGGCGTCCGGATTCAGAATTTTGGACATGCTATTCCTGCTTATGGGGTCTCCTGCTGCGCGACGCGGCGTTGGGGTGCTTCACGTGGCAATGCTTGCCGCTACCATGTTCTACATATGGTTGAGGAGAAATGCGTTCAAACACAACTGCCACATGCCCACACCCTGCTCGTTGTCACGGACGATCAGGTTCGAGGTAAGCACGGCTCTCAGGAGGCATCTCGTCTATTCATCTCTGTCCAGTAGGAATCCTGGTAGGTCTTCGGATTTGCTTGTTACGCATGGCTGGCTTCCCCCTCAACAGGATGGATTAAAGTCAATTGTGATGCTGCAGTTGGTGACTCCATAGCTGGCCTTGGTGTAGTTGTGAGAGACTGCTTGGGTAGACCTCTCATGATGGCAGGCAAGAGGATGATCTCTGTGGCTACTGACTTGATGGAGGTCCAGGCCGTTCTTTTGGCATTCGACCTTCTTAAGGGATCCCTTCCCCAGTATCGCGCCGTGGAGATCTAGTCTGATTCGATGACTGCACTTCAGGTGGCTCGGGATATGGTTACCAACCCCAATGGGGGGGTGTTAGCTGTTACTCTTCAGTATGTTAGGGATATTGAGGCTCTCCGGTTTTCTCACATCCACAGGGAGGGCAACGAGCCTACTGACTGGGTTGCCGGTGATGCTTGTCTTCATGAGTTTGTTTCGGTTCCTGGGGGATCTCTTCCCCAGCCTCTCCTCAAACTTATGCTGTCTGATTTTTTGTTTGATCCCCCTTGAGGATCTTACTGTAAAACCTGTGTGGCATTGCCACCTTTGATATAATGATATATCCTTTTCAAAAAAAAAAATATACACATACACTAACACACATTCACATAAGCACACACATGCACACATATAAATATATGCAAGCACATCCACCCACACACACATGCACTCCCAAACAAAAACGCAGTCATACCCATGCACACAGCACATGCACAAGCATGCACACTCACTCACACTCGATTGGCACGTGCATGTACACATATAAACATATGTACACATGCCTACACACAAGCACATGCACTAGAACACTCATACACATAAGCATACATAAAGATATGCACATAGACTCGCAGGCCCAAGCACACTCACATGCACACACAAAGACAAGCATGCAAGCACACATACGTACTTGCAAACAATGCACCCACATAAATGAACTCATATATTCACTAACACACCCATAGGCTTACACATGCACACATGCACAATTATATAAACACACAAGCACAATTGCACAAACATGCATGAATGCACATGCACATACAAATAAGTTCATAAACACACCGTGCACAGATACTAAGATGGATGAACAAACACACACACACACACACACACACGTGCGAATGCAATCACTTATGCACACATACAAATGAATAAATAAGCACAATTTCACACACACACACACAAACACACTCACACCCACATAAACACATATGCACACATGCACATACACAAACACATACATGCACATTTTCAAATAAAAGCACAAACATAGGCATATACACACACACACACACACTTATAAACACACGCAACCACACCTATACACAAAGACTCGCACACACATCCACTGGCACCCATGCATGCACACACACAAACTTGCACAATGACTCACAAATATATCCACATGCATGAATGCATAAAGACACAAATAGCAAGCACACATGCACATACACACACACACAAATGCACACAAAAATGCACACACATATGGGCATAAACTCACACACACACACCCACACATATGTACTAATGCACACACATACACACACACATGCACATACACAAGCCCACACACACTAACACACATGAACACACACACAAATACACATAGGCATAAACACATGCCAATAAACATGGCTGCTCACACACACACAACTTCACTTGCATACAAATACATGGACACATAGACACATGCACATACAAACAAAAACATACATGCACACACATATGCAAATATAGACACACAAATGCATACAAACACATGCACATGCACACATATGCACAAGCAAAAACACACCCACACTCATGCAAGCACACATACACACCAACACACACACACACATACATAGATTCACTTGCACACGTACATATACACATGCACACACTCATACACATAGACACACATGCATGAATGCAAACACTTGTGCATGCACACATCAATACATGCTCATCCATACACATATGCACACACATATATACACACACATGTACACACTTATACACATGTATGTGCTCTCATAGACACACGCATACACATAAACACACTCACATACTTGTTCATACAAAAATACACATGCACACATGCAGAGACACACACAGATAAGAACACATGCACACACAAACACAAACATATATGCATATACAGATGCATAAATATAAGGACTCATGCAAGAACATGCCACACACATGTAGATAGACATGCATAATCACATATATCCACATGCACACATATGAACACAAACACGTACATGCACCCACACACACACACATGTTTCTATGTATGGACATGCACACACACGCACATAAATGCTCTCACTCATGCACACAGACATTCATAAACATAAACACAAACACAAACACAAATACTAACACAGAACCACACATACTCTCACATACGCATAAAAATGCATTAACAAAGACACACATGTGATTTTGGGCACACACATACACACACAAGTACATGTATACAAAGACATGCACACACACATGCAATCACAAATACTCGCATACACACACACACACAAAAAAAAAATGATGCACACATGCACGTTATTGCAAACGAACACCCACACACATAAACATGCACATGCACAACAACACACACATACACACTTATGCAAACACATGCACAAAAACAAACACACACACAGGAACACATATGCTCACCCATAAGCACACACACCCAAACACACACACAAGCATGCAAACACATATACACATAGAAACAAACATGCATACACACTCACATGCTCATGCACACATAAATATGCTACCATGCTTACACACGCACACACGTAAAGCACACACAAATACTTACTTACTTGCACTCATGCAAAACAATTCACATGTGCACACACGCACACACACTTTCTCTTTAGCACATGCCACACACATGAACACACACATATACACACGTAGATGCACACCCACACGCACATATGCACACTAACACATAGCTACACACTTATGCATGCACACAAACACATTCACACATGCATGCTCCCAAGCACACACACAAGCACATGTACAAGTACACTCATACACACACACATACATGTTCACATATACAAACACACATACACTCACATGCATACACACCCATTAACAAATGGACAAACACACACAAAACACCCTTACACACACATGCACACAAAAAGACATACATAATCATGCATGTAAATGCAAATAAATGCACACCCACATGCATTTATGGACCCATTTGCAAACTATTCATGCACACACATAACCACTCACATGCACATAGGCACAGAATTAACACATACAAACACTCATAAACTTGCACATGTTCACACACACACACAAAAATACACAAATTAACATAAAAACTTGCACCCAAGAACCAAAAGATATATACATATATGCACACACACATGTGCACATGCATATGCACATACACAACCCAACACCCACACACATAGAACCACATGCACATGCAAGCTTGCATAGCATGAGGACATGACCCAAACCCACACACAAACATGCACACTTGGATGCATGGACACATGCACACATGCACACAAAAACATAAATAGGCTTGCTACACACAAGTACTCATGCACACTACACATGCACATGCTTATGCACATGAATGCGCAAGCACATGCACATACATGCACAAGCACATACACACTCAAATACATTGGATCATAGATAAGAACACACACACACACACACAAAAAGACACACATGAACATGCACACATACACATGCATGCACACACACATTCACACACATGCAGCTCATGCTTTGACACACATAGAGACACAGATGTGCACAAGCTTGTACACACAAACATGCATGCACAAAAACCAAATGCAACCATGCATTCCCAATCACACACATATGTGCATGTACACATACACATGCACACAAACATGCATGTGCACACCAACACACAGATGCACATGCATGCACACACACATAAACACACACATGTGCAAGCACATTTGCACATGAATAGGTAGAAGCATGCACGCATAAATACACACACATCGACAAGTAGGCAAGTATACACAAAGTATAAACACATGTGCACATGTACATGCAAACACATGTACATGCATGTACACCTACATTCACACAAACACACACACACACACACAAACTTACATGTGCATACACACACACACTCACACTTGCATACACACTTATGCCCACACATGGACATGCACATTCATACACACACATACCACCATGCATGCACACACATGCACAAGCATACATATGCACATGCATACACATGCACACATAGACATACTCATGCTTATGCACACACAAAAACATGCATGCACAAATATATGTGCACACATGCATGTGCACAAACTCACACATGCGCACATACATGCACATGTACACACTCACATGCACACACACACATGGTCACACATGCACACTCACAAACATTCACATACACACATATACACACACACACACACACACTCTTGAATATGAATATGCATACACACACACACACACAAATGCAAACATACATATATGGATATGCAAGTGTGTGCAAAAACATTCAAGCGCATGCATGTCCACACATGTGCATTCACACATATGAACATGAATGCATGCACAGCACACAAAAACACCTAAACACAAGCATTCATGTTGACACACACTCAAGCACACATGCCTACACTCATACGCTGACACGCACATAGAAGTACAGACACACAAACATACATACACATAGGCATACACACACTCACCCTTCCCTCCATGTACGCACAACCACTAAATCATGCACACACAAACACAAACACACACATGCATGAATGCATGCACCTATGCACATACACAACCACACACATGAACATGCACACACACGTGCACACACACACACAAACACACCCACACACAGAAGTAAATATGCTGCACACACACACACACACAAAACACACAAACAACACACACGTAGAGACAAACAACATACAAATGCACTTGCACATGTAAACACACCCGCACACACGCTCACATCTACATGAACACACAAAATCTAACACATGCACACAAAGAAGCACACATGCATAGGCCCACGCCTACGCATGAACACAAACAAGTGCATAAACAAGCAAACACGCATGTACCCACACAAGCATGCACACAGACAAGCACTCACACATATGCACACATATACTCAGACATAAACTCATGCATATATGTGTATGCATAGAACACACACAGACATGCATATACTTATATGCATGAACATACACACATATAAAAACAAACACATGCACACACATATGCATGCAAACATACATGCATCTACATGAACACTCATAGACATGTGTGTGCGCATTCACACCCACCTAAACACAAATGTACATGCAATTGCATTCTTGTACACTCGCATGGCACACACACAAGAATGCATCAACACATGCACACACACACACATGTAAACAAACATGCATGCACATGCATTCGTAGACATGCACCCATAAATGCACATGTGCATGCAAACACATGCACATGCACATGCAAACACAAGAAAATGCAAATACACATGAACACATAGTCACAAGCACACATACAAGCTCATAGACATGCACACATATAGACACACACATATGCACACACATGTACATGAACCCATGCATTCCTACATGCATACATGCATTCACACACATCCATGTACAGACACACACATAGACATGTACACACTTGCACACATAAACTTGCACAAACAAATAAATATGCACATGCATGTGCACAAATTGGCATGCACACAAACACATGCACAAGCATGCAAACACATGAACACACACACACACACACACACACACACATATGTGCATGCACCCACACTCATACACACATGCGAGCATGCACACACACATACACATGCATAAACTCATATACACACACATGTATAAATAAAAACACACAAATGCACACACATACACACACACATCCAAGCACATGCACATAGAGGTACGCACACATGCACACATATAGACACATGTATGCACACACATGCACATAGACACACACCAACACAGATGAACATGCACACACACACCCATATATGAACACATACACAAGCACATGCACATTCATACACAATTACACATGCACAAATGCGTGTAGAAACCCATACACATGCACATAGTAACACACCAACATGGATGAACATGCACACACATGCACCCATACACGAACACACACACATGCATACACAATTACATACACACGAATGCATGTACAAACCAACACACATACATATATTTACATGCACACATAGACATGTAAATAAACACATGTGCACACACATATGTACAAACATGTATATGCATGCACACAGAATCACACAAACACATTCATGCACACACATACACACACACACACATGTGCGCTAACATGCAGACCCAACACACACACATACATAAACATGAACAAACACACACACATGTAAAAAAATGCACATGTTCACACACAATGCACACACACACACACACAAACATATGCACTTGCAGACACAAATATACACAGACAAACACACATGCAAGCATACATAAAGATACATAAACAGGCTCACTTACATGAACACACACATCCATGCACTCCAACACATGCATACGAACATAAGAACCGCATGTGAATAGACACATAAACATGCAAGTATGCACATGCACACACACATGCACACACATGTAAACACATGCACAAAAGTACACACAAACATACACACAGAAGAACATACATGCATGCACATGCAAACAAATGCCTATGCGCACACACATGCATGCACACATGTAGATAGAAACACATGCACTGATGTACACATGCACACACTCATGAATGTATGCATGCACACACACAAACATACTCATGCACACATAATTACACTTGAACAACAATGCACGTGTGCATAGATAAGCACACAAACCCATCTACACACACATGCAAACACACAAGTATATGGCCAGGCACATAAAGACATAAAAATAAACACACACACACGAGTATGCACACACATAGGCACACACGTGCATGAACAAATACTAATGCACAAGAACAAATTTGAAACACACATAAATGAATTCACTCTCACATCCACACACATGCAAAGACACAAGCACATGCATAAACATGAACTTGTAAAAACACAATAGCACACACACATGCTCTTGCATAAACACACGTGCACACAAATGGACATAAGTGCACACACATGCACACATGCACACACACACACCTACACACACTCTTACACATGCGCACAAACAAGCACATACAAACACACTTACACGCGTACACACACACATACACGTTTGTGCATATTCATTGACACTTTTAGACACCAACACACACACACACTAATACACACACATATGTATGCAAGCATATATGCATGCACACATGCACACATGCACACACAGTTAAATACACACACACACACACACATATATGCACACAATCATGCAACACACCCACACACTCCTGAACACATGCATTAACATACACACAAGCACACACACACCCAAACAAACATGCTCTTACATGCACACATAAATGTACACACATGTGCACACACACAAACATACAGACATACTAGCACCTGAGAACACATCTACATGCACATGCACAAACCTACTTCACACATTCACACACACAACCACTTATGCACACACACTAACTAACATGCACACATATGCATGCAAAAAGACCTAAACACTTGCTTGGATGCTTACACACAAATAGATATGTATGCACTCACATGCATATTCACACATGTGCGTATGCACAAGCACACACAAACTCATGCATGCAAACATGCACACATATGTAGACATGTATATGCACAAACTTGCATACATACACATGCACATCCACACACACACACACACACACACACACACACATATGCACACACACACATGCACATTTATAGAGACGCATGCAAAGACATGCACACATACACAGATGCAAACATGTGCACCCATATGCAAGCATACACACACACACAAAGAATAGTATAACCACATTTATACACAAATACACTTACAGACATATAAAAACATACAAGCAAGAACATATACACATACAGATATACACACACACATGCAATCACATATGTGCACATACACATGCACTCATGCACACACAAATGTGCATACACATACACACATATGTACACACAAGCATGCATACATAATTACAAACAAATATAAGCAAACACACATGTACATGTGCACACAAATGTAGGCACATGCACTCATTCATGCACACTACCACACACACATAATCACAACAACACATGCACAAATGAATGCATAGTAATTACACATGTATTGACAAACACACTCGCATGCACACACAATCATAAACACATAACCGAACACTCAAATGTGCATACACAAATACACACAAGCAAACACACAGATGCACATACAAATATAGTCACCCACACGTACACACATGGACACACAGTAACACAAATACAAATACACACCCACATGCATACACACACAAGAACATATGCACAAGTGCACACACACATGCACAAAGCATGCATGCATGCACACACACACATGCATGCACAAACAAATATATGCATATACACATGCACATGTAGATGCACACACATAGACATATGTGCACATAAATGTATACACACACATGCACACAATCACCCGCACACACACATGAGAAAGCATACACATATGCACACATGCACACATGCACACATGCACACATGCACACATGAAGATGTACACACACATATCCACATCCACATGCACAGCCACACATGCACTAGTGCACACATGAACACACATGTACCCATGTTAACATAGACATACACACACACATAAGATTATACATGCTTATACACACATGTGCACATGTACAATGCACACCCCCACACACCCACACTCACAAATGTGCACATGAGCACACATAACACACACACTCACACTCACATCTGCACATGGACACACAACCATATGCAAACACACAATTGCATGCTCACATGCACACACACACACAGAAACATACATGCATACAAACACTCATGCATAAGCAAACATATGCCCACACATAAATACATGTAAGCGCACACACATGCACAAGAAAGCACACACACGAGCATCCTTGTATGCACCCACAAACACAAGCGCACACACACATGAACACAACTACACTCACACACACACACATACATGTACACATAAAGGCACATGCACACACATATACACACATTATTAGAAAAGAAAAATCACATAAAAGAAAAAACATGCACAAATGCATACACAATCACATAGACACATGCACTCACAAACACATGCATTTGAACATACATTCACATGCATGCTCACACACCTATACACAAACATGCATAGACATACACATGACCATACAAACATGCCACATATAAGAATGCGCATGCACACACATGTAGACATAAGCACAAATGTACATACATGCACATGTAAGCAAATAAATAGATCCACATGCGTACACTCTCACACATGCATGCATACAGGCACACAACCACATATATGCACACACAAACACACATAGTTGCACACGAATGCACATGCACACATACACACACACATACACACATGAACATGCACACAAATGCACATGCACACATGCACGAACACATGCACACAAACATAGACATGCACACACACGTCTATGCATATGCAGTCGCACAAACTCGTGCATGCACTCACCCAAACATGCACATGCACAAGCATACACATATGCAAAAATATAGACACATATTTGGACACACATGCACATATACACACATACGCATACACACACACACATGTATATGCATGCATACACATACAAGCATACTTATGCTCATACACACACAAGCACACATGCACATACACACAACTTGCATACACACATATACACACACATGAACACAAAAATGCATGCAAACACACAAGCACAAATTCACACATGCACTCACACATAGAAGTGCATATAGACTCACATGCACGCACACACACATTAGCACAAACACACTCACACAAAAGAATGCAAGTAGACTTGCTTTTGCACATAGCCACTCAAATGCACAAATGAACACAAATTAACAAATGCATACAACATGCACACATGCACACATGCACGCATGCAAGGATATGAATGCATATGAAAACGTACATGCACACATGTAGACACACACACATGCACAATCCATACATGAATGCATGTATAAACACTAACATGTAGATGCACATATGAACATAAACACAAATGCATAGACATCCATACACACACACACACGAATGCAAATGCATAATTGTAGAGACACACACATATGCATATACAATCACACACATGTGCATGCTAACACAGATAAACATGCATGCATACACACACAAACATGCACATACACATGTTAAAACATGTGTACACATACATGCATACACATGCACACGAATGTACACACATGCACACACATTTAGGTACCATCATACACACAAACATCCTCACACACACACACACGCACACATACACATACACCTGCACATGCATAAATACACACATACTTGCACACATATGCACATGCACAAACAGATATGCACATGAACAGACATGCATGAGCATCCAAATATGCTCAAATGTGTAGGCTTACACACACATGCAAACATACACAAATGAACCTGAACACATTAATGCACACACATATGCACACACACATAGGAGCATACATGCACATACCCACATACAAACACACATGTGCACATGCACACACACACACACACACCCACACGCAAACGTGCACACATAGCACACGCACTTGCATACACACTCAAACTCACATCTGCACATGGACACACAATCATATACAAACACATAAATACACAATCACTTGCGCACACACACACATGCACATGCATACAAACACACATGCGCAAGCAAACATATGCCCACAAACAAATACATGCAAGCACGCACACATGCACAAGAAAGCACACACATAAGCATGTACCTATCGTCATGTGTGTGCATTTTGAGTTTGTGAGCATGTGTGCAAATTTTTTTTTTGTATGTGTGAGAGCACACGTGTACCTATCGTCATGTGTGTCTATGTGTGTGTGTGTGTGCATGTGCATGTTTATGCTTGTATGTGTGTGAGCATGTTTGTGTGTGTACATGTGGTACATTTTTACATGCCTGCATGTGTGTGTGTCTATGCTTTTGTGCATGGGCATGCTTATGATTACACATGTATGCTTTTTTGTGTGTATGTGCCTGTGCACATGTCTCTGTGCATGCGTGTGTGTGCATTTGTACCCACGTGTGTGTGCGCATACATGCATGTCTATATTTTATCTAGGTTCTCATGTCTATTTATGTATTTGTGAATGTGCATCTGTGTTTATGCATTTGTGTCTGTGTGTGTGCATGTGTGTGTATGTGTATGTGTGTGTGTGTGCATGTGTCTGAACATCTGTTAAGAGTACGTGCATGTGTGTATGTGTGTGTGTGTGTGGATGTGTTTGCATGCATGTCATGTGTGCCTATGTGTGTGAGTGCATGTGCATGTGTGTCGTATGTGGTTGTGTGCAAGTACGAGTATATGTGCACATGGTTGTGATTGTGTAAGTGCATATTCATGTACATGTTGTATGTGCGTGCAAGCATGCGAGTGTGTATGTGTGTGCATGTGCACTTGTCTCTGTTTGTCTGTGAGTGCATTAGTATGTTAGTTGCATGTGTTTGTGTGCATACAACATATACATTTATGCATATGTGCATTTTTTACATAATAATTTCTATGAGTGCATATGTGCATTGTGTTTATGTGTGTTTGCATGTGCATTTAGTTGTGCATGTGTGTGCGTGCATCTATCTATAAGCATTTGTGTGAGTTTGTGTGTGTGTGTGTGCTTGTGTGTGAGTGTGTGGGTGTGTGTGCATGTGCATGCGATTTTGTGTGTGTTATTGTTGGGTGTGTTTGTGTGTTCATTTGTGTCCGTGAGCATGGGGACATGTGTGTACCTTTTCATATATCCATGTATGCATATGTATGTGTGAATGTGCATGTGCTTGCATGGGTGTGTGTTCTTGTCTATGTGTTTTTTATGTGAAATTTTGCATGTGCATATATTTTGTGTCCATGTGTGTGTACATATGCTTATTTGTGTGCATGAGTGTGCCTATGAGTGTGTATGCATGTGAGTGTATGTGTGTGGGTGTGCATGTATTTGTCTGTGTGTGAGCTCATGTGTGTGGGTGTATGTGTTTGTGCATGTGTGTGAGCGGGCATACTTTTGTGTTTGTGCATGTGAATTCATAGGTGTGTGTGTGTGCATGAATGCATTTGTGTTTGTGGTTGCATATGTGGTTCCATGTGTGTGTTAATGTGTTTGTATGGCTATGCACATGTATGTGTGTAGTTTTATGCATGTGTATGAATTTATATGTCTGTGTTTATGTTCATTTGTGTGTGTGTGTGTGTTTATGTGTGAATGTGCATGTGGGCATGTAAGTGTGGGTGTGTGTGGTCATGTGCGTGTATGTGTGTACATGTTTATGTTTTGCATGTGTGTGTATGCATGTGCATATATTTGTGTGTTTTGGCATGTGCATGTGTCTTTGTGTTCATGTGTGTGAGTGTGTGCACAATTGTGTGTGCATACATGTATGGGTGTGAGCATGTGTGTGTATATGCACACACGTGCGAGTGTGTTATGGATGCACGCATGTGTGTATCTCTTCATATGTGTCTGTTTGTGTGTGTACATAAGGGCATTTATGTGTTTGTGAATGTTTGTATGTATGTGTGTTTGTGTATATACATTTGCGTGTGCATTTTCCAGTGTGTGCGCATGTGCGTGTGCACTTGTGTGCGTGAGTGTTTATGTGTGCATGTGAGTGTGCATGAATAAGCATGTGTTTGCGATGCAGGTGTGTGTGTTTTTGTGTGCATTTGCATTCTAGTTTGTGAGTGTATGGGTGTGCATGTGTGTAAGTGAGTGTGTGTGCATGTGTGTGCACATGTGTGTACTAATGTTTGTATGTGAATGTGTGTGTTTGCTATGTTAATGTGTGTTTGTATGTGTGTGTGTAGGCACTTGTGCGTGCATGCGTGTGTCTTTTTCTGAGTGCTGATGTGCTTGTGTTAGTGTGCAAGTGTATGTTTGTGCATGTTTGAATGTCTCTACATGCATGTTTTAGTGTGTCTACAAAGGTGTGTACTTGTGTGCTTGTGTATGTGAGTGCATGCTTTTACTTTTGTGCATATATGTACAATTGTGTGTGTGTGTGTATATGTTCATGTGTGGTTGTGTGTGTGCATGTGTGCATGTTTATTTGTGCATTCCTATGTGTCAATATGATGAGTGTGCATATAGGAGTATGTGCATTTGTGTGATTCAATGTGTGTGTATAAGTTTGTATGGGTGCAAGTATGAGATTATGCATGTCTGTTAATGTACATGTGTGAACGTTTCTTTGTGGGTGTGCATATGTGAATGTGTTTATGGATGTGTTTGCATGTGTGTTTAGTTGTGCATGTGTGTGCATGCATCTATTTATAAGCATTTGTGTTCTTTTGTGTGTGTGCTTGTGTGCATGTGTGTGGGTGTGTGTGCATGAGTATGTGATTTTTGTGTGTGTGTGTGTGTGTTAATGTTGGGTGTGTTCATGTGTGTGTGTGTTCATGCGTGTGTGTGTGTGCATGGGCACATGTGTGTACCTTTGCATGTATCCATGTATGCATATGTATGTGTGTGCATAGTAGTGTGCATGCATCTGCATGTGTGTATATGTGTCTTTGTGTGTACATGTGTGTGTGCATGTTAGTGTGTGAGAGTTATTTACATGGTCTTATAGATGTGCATGCATGTGTGTGTGTGTGTGCTTTTGAGAGTGCATACTTTTGTGTGTGCAAGTGCATATGTGTGCACATGTTTATGTTCATATGTGTGTGTATATGTCTGTGCATATGTCTGTGCATTTCTGTGTGCTTATGTGTGTGTACATGCACTTGCATGTTTGTATGTATGTGTTGGTGCATGTGCATGTGTGTGTGCATGTGTGTATGTCCATTCATGCTTGTGTGTATGTCCGTTCATACTTGTGTGTATGTGCACATGTGCATTTGTATATGAAAGCATGTGTAGGCACATGTGCATGCACTTGTGTACAAGTCTAAGTGCGTGTACATATATGTGTGTATGTACATGTGTGCATGCTTTTGCTAATTTATGTGTATGTGTAACTATGTGTGTGTGTGTATATGCTTGTGTGCATGAGTGTGCATGTATGTGTGCGTGTGTGTGTCATGGTTTGTATGTGCATGTGTCTGTTAGCCTATCCATGTGCTTGTGCTTGTATCTGTGTAACTACGTGTGTTTATGTACACATGCTCATCCATATGCATGGTCTTGTTTGTGCGTGGATGTGCACGTGTGTGTATTGTGTGCATGCATACATTTTTTAATGTGCTTGTATCTGTCTCTGTGTGTGCATGTGTATGTGTGTGTGTTTTAGTGTGTGTTTGCATGTACATGTGTGCACATGTTATATTTCTATGTGCATATGTGTGCTTGTGTGTGTCTTTGCATGTGCTATACATGTGTTTTTGTGTATGTGTTCTATCTTAATGGGTGTGTGTGGTGTGTTTACATGTATATATGCATTTGTGTGCTTGCATGTTTGTGTATGCAAGCGAGTGTGTGGATGTTATCTTATGTGTGCATGTGTGAGCTTGTGAATGTGTACATATGTGTGGTTGTGCATATGTTTGTGTCTGCATGTGTGTGCATGCATATGTGTTTGGGTGGTGCATGTGTGTGTGTGTAGGTGTGCATGTGCAAGTGTGTTTGTGTATACGTATGTGTGTCTATATATGTATGTGTTTGTGTGTGCATATGTGTGGGTGTGTTTGTGTGTACATGATTTCATGTATTTGTGTGAGCATGTTTGTGTGTGTGCATGTGGGTGCTTATGTGCATTCTTACATGCATGTGTGTCCATTTTAGCATGTGTGTCCATTTAGTGCATGCACTTGTTTGTGTTCTGTGTGTGAGTTCTTGCATGTGTGTATGCTTGAGTGTGCTTGCATGTTTGTATGCGACTATGCATTTGCATGTGTGTGTGTGTATGCATCTGTGCATCTGCTCTTCTGTGTGTGTGTATTCTTTTGCATGTGTGCACATGTTCATGTGTGTGTGCTTGTGCATGTGTGCATGCATGCATGTATTTTTGGGTGCATGTTTGTATATATGTAGTTGCATGCATATGAAAGTCTGTGTGCATGTGTCTTTTTATGTGTATGTGCACTTGCATGTGTGTTCTTTTCTAGTTGGTATGAGTGTGTTTGTGTGTGTGGGCAATTCTATACACATGGGTATACATGTGTCATGTCTTTGTGTGCTTGATTCTTTATGTGCATATGTATGCGAGTGTAGTTGTACATGTGAATATGTGTGCATATTTTCCTTTCTCCGTGTGTGTTGGCATTTGTATGTGCGTATGTGTGTTTGCAAGTCCAACTTAGTGTGTGTTCTTTTGTGTGCTTGTGCACGTATTTGTTTTCATATGTGTGTATGTGTATTGCTATGTTTGTGCATGTGTGTGAGCATGTACATACATATTTGTGTGTTTGAGTGTGTATGTGTGTGCATTTATATGGGTATAGGTGTGTTAGTGATTGTGTATGTGTGTGTGTGTGTTGTGCATGTGAGCCTTCTTATACATGTGTGTGAGTCCTTATGCATGTGTGTGTGTGTGCATGTGGGTGTGCATACATGTGCTTCTATGCATGCCTATGTTTGTGTTCCTATACCTATGCTTGTAAGTTCTTAGTTGTTCATATGTATCTGTGTGTATGTCCATGGTGCACATGTGTGCATGCGTGCTTGCATGTGCTTGTGTGTGTTTATGAACATGTGTACACATGGTTTATCCCTATGTGTGAGCATGTGCATGTGTGTGTGGGCATGCATGTGTGGGTGCCCATGTGTCTATGGGTGTGTGCATGTCTATGGTTGTTCATTTTTCTATCTATATGTGTGCATGAGTGTGTGCATGCATATGTGTGTTTTTGTGTCTGTGTCCATGTTCGTGTGTGTGCATTGGTGTATGTTTGGGTATACATGTGTGCTTGTTTATTTGTTCATGTGTACATGTGTGTGCATGTTTATATATGTACATGTGTGTGTGTGCAGATGTGTGTAAGTAGGTGTGTCTTTGTGTGTGTTCATGTGTGCATGTTTTTAAGCATGTGCATGTATGCATGTGCTCGTGTATGTGTGCATGTGTGTGTTAGTGTTCATATGTGTGCAAGTGTATACATGTGAGCATGTGTGTGTGTGTTCATGTGAACATATGTGTGCATTCATATGTGTGTGTGTGTTTGGATGTGTGCATGCATGTGTGAGTGCATGCACATGTATGTATTCATGAGTGTGCATCAGTGTTTGTGGGTGCATGGGTCCATGTGTGCATGTGCGAGTGTGTGTGAGCTTTTGTGTGTCTTTGGGTGAGCATTTGAGCATGTTTGGATGTTTGTATGTGCATGTATGTATGTGTGCATGTCTATGTGATTGCATGTGCATATTTATATGTGTGCATATGTGTGTGCATATGTTGAAGTGTTAGTGTTTGTGCACATGAGGCTCTACGTGCATCTATGTGTGTGTGTGTGTGCTTGTCCATACAAATATGTGTTCATGTGTGTTTGTATGAGCATGCTTGTTTATACATGTGTATGTGCATTTATGCACATTTATGTGTATAAGTATGCAAATGTATGTATGTGTGTGTGTCTGCATATATGTGCATATGTATCTATTCTTTTATATGTGTGTGTGTACTTGTGTGCATATGTGTGCTTGTGCATTTATGTGCAAGTGTTACAGCATGTGCCTGCATGGATACATGCATGTGTATTCATCTTTGTGTGAGTGTGTGTGCATTTATGGATGTTAGCATGCATGTGTGTGTACATGTTAATGTATATGTGTGTGTTTATTCATGTGCACATGTCTGTAGATGTGTGTGCGAGTGTGCATGTTTGTGATTATGCTTATGTGTTTACTTATGTGCATATGCATGTGTGTGCATGTGCCCATATTTATGTGTGTGCATGTGCATGTGTTTTTGTGTGTGTGCATCGATGTGCACGTATGCATGCATGTTTGCACATGCATGTAGGAACACATGTGTATGTGCATGTTTGTATCTCCTTGGGTTCTTGTGTGTATGCATCTGTGTGTACGCATGTGCATGTTAATCCATGTCATGTGTATGTGCACGCACATGTGTGTGTGCATGTGTTTTCTTGCATTTCTTTGTGTTTATGTGCATACACATGCATGTTTATGTATGTTTATTCACACATGTTTGTGTATTTGTGTAATGTTTTGTGCATATGAGTGTAGACGTGTGTGTATGTGTGCTTGTGCGAGTGTATGGGTGAGTTTGTGTGCTTGTACGTGCATGCATATGTGAGCATGTGTGGGTTTGTGTGTGTATGTTGTGTGTGCATGTGCGTGTGTGCATGTTTGTGCTCATGTGTTTTTTTATATGTATTATGTGTGCATGTGTTTCTACATGTGTGTCTACAAGAATGTGTGTGTATTTGTGTGTGAGTGTGTGCCCATATATGTGTACATTTTTTTTGTGTACATGGGTGTGTGACTATGAGTGTGTGTATTTGTGTGTTGTTGTGTGCATCTATGTCATTGTTTGTGCCCATGCATGTGTCTATTAGCCTATACGAGTCTGTGCACATGTGTTTACGCATCTGTGAGCATGTGCTTATGTGTATTTTTTGTGGGCATGCACGTGCATGTGTCCGTGAGTGCATATGTGTGCATCCCTGTGCATACATGCATGTGTGTGTGCATGCATGTGTTTGTACTTACATGTGTGTTTGTGGGTATGTCTTTGTGTGCTTGTGCAAGTGTTTTGTTGTGTGTTTGGGTGCTTGTAAGTTTGCAAGTGTGTGCGTGCGAGTGTGTTGCCTATGCGTGTTATTATGTGGGGGGTTTGTGTATGTGCATTTGTGTTTGTTTGAGTAAGTGGGTGTTTATTCATGTGCATGCATGTGTGTTTTTATGTGCCTTTGTATGTGTGAGTGTGTTTGAATGCATGTAAGTTTATCTGTGAGTGCATGTGCATGTGTGTGCATATACATGTGTGTGCGTGGCTATGCATGTGTATGTGCATGTGCTTATGTATGCATGTTTAAGTGTCTATCTATGTGGGCTTGTGTGTGTTTATGTTTTTGTACGTGTATATGTGTGTTCTTGTGCATATGCATGTGTTTATGCATATGTTTGAATCATCGAGCATGTGGGTAAGTGTGTGATTCTTTTTATATATGTGTGTGAGTGCATTTGTGTGTGCACATGTTGGTGTATATGTGTGCACACCTACGTTAGTGCATGTGTGCACACCTACGTTCATGCATGTGTGAGTGTTTGTGTGTGTGCATGTGCGTGTGTTTGTGTGTGTGCGTGTCTACTTATGTGTGCATGTGTGTGCATATATATGTGTGCATGTGTGTGTGTGTGCAGATGAGTGTGGGCATGTGTGCATGCATGTGCATGTGGCTATGTGTGCATCTGTATGTGTTTGGTGTGGATGCATGCATATGTGTGTGCTTGTGTGTGCCTATGTGTTTGTCTTTATTCATGTATATGTATGTGTATGTATGTGTGAATGTGTGTATGCATATCTCAATATATGTGTGTTGTGTCTATGTGTGTCTATGTGTGTGGACATGTACGAGCATGTGTGCATGTGCGTTTGTGTACGTGCACATTTTTGTGTGCATCTGTGTGTGTGTGTGCTTGTTTATGTGCGTATAGATATTTATCTGTGTATGTATGTGCTTGCATGTGTTTCTATGCGTATACATGTGCATGTGCATGTGCATGTGAGTACTTTAGTGCACAAGTAATTGTATGTTCATGCGTGCATATGTTTATGTGTGCATATGTCTTTGTATGTGTGTGGCTGTATGTCTATGTGTGCACAAGTAATTGTATGTTCACTCTCTAAATTGCTCTTCTCACATTTTATCTCTTACTCTATCATCTTTCCATTATCAACTTTCACTTTATATTTTTCTCTTCTTTATCTATTTCTCTTTGCTTATCTCTACAAATCTCATTTTTTCTTTAACTTGATTTCTCATTTTATCTTTTTATGTTTCATTTTTTTTTATCTCTTCATCTTGTCCTTTAAATTATTAATGAAGTAAATATTAGTATACAAAACTCAGAAAAGGGAGGTGAATTATGTTCTTAAAAGAAATTTTTGAATGCATGTATTTCTTAAAAATAGTTTTATGTTTGTAGGAAACCTTAATTATTTGTATATATTATTTTTAATATGATAAAGAAAAAGATTGGTAAAAATTATAATGAGGCATCATAATTTTTAGGTGGTTAAGTTTAAATTAGAACTTATGTCTACCCTTAATTAAGGTGAAGAAAAATACCATTAATAGAAGATTATAACTTGAGGTTGTCCTTATGGTTCACCCCCAACCTATTAGTTTTTATTGGCTCAAGTAAAACCTAGTGTTTTGTTAGCTCAATCCCAACTTGGTTCTTTTATTAAATCAAATTGAACTTGGGCTTTCACAAATGTTGGGCCCTAGAAAATGAAAGAAAATATAAAAAGATGGAAAACTTCTAATAAATATGTGCAACTTTTTATACTGGTTGACAAATGAAACAAGGCATAATGAGCTTAAATTCAAGAAGAGAAATGATAATTTAAAAGATTAAATGTGTAAGACTTAGCTGAAAAACTTTGATAGTTTGAGAAGTTGTTGTAATTATTACCAATATAATTTATGTCAATAGAATTGAAGCAACACTTTATTGAGATCTCAAATATTGATTCATGTTAATTAGTTATTTCATTTACAATGGTTAGGTATTTATTAAAAAATGTTTTGTCATAGCTATTCAAAAGTAAGTGAAAAGTTGTTCCAAAAGTTGCTTCCAAACTATGTAAAAAAATCTTAAAATATTCTTCAAAAATTACTACTTCAATTACCTAATAGAATTCTATTTATTTGCTAAATTAAGGAGATGTCTGAATATGATTTGAGATTGATACAAAATGAGAATGCCTTTAAAATCGGTAAGTTAATATTTTATTAAGAAAAAACTTTTTCAAAACTTGGTGTGCATGTCCTCTAGTCTTTAAACTTACTAAACATTCCAAATTTCTTTAAAAACCACTAATTCACCATCTTTTAAGGTGCATAGGTTGTTTATTAGAAACTATACCTAATTCATACTAAACAAACCAATTAGAATAATATGCTAAATATTTAAGGGTTAGCTCATCAAACACAAGGCAGCCTAATAGTCTCTCGCTTTTGTTATTGTGTTCATGTGTGTGTGCATATGCAAGTGTGCATGCATGCATGTATTTGTGAGTGTATGTATATACATAAGTGGTTGCATGCATATGCAAATGTGTTTGTGTGTGAATCTACACGTGTCTTTGTACGCTTGTGTGCATGTGTTTGTGTGTGTGTATACTTGCATGTGTGTTTTGTTCTAATTTGTATGAGTGTGTTTGTGTGTGTGGGCAAGTCTATACACATGGGTATATAAGTGTGTGTGTGTGTGTGTGTCTCATCTTTATGTACATATGTATGCGAGTGTAGTTGTACATGTGAATGTGTGTGTGTGTTCATATTTTCCTTTTTACGAGTGTGTCTACATTTGCATGTGTGTATGTGTGTTTGTAAATACAGCTTAGTGTGTGTTCTTTTGTGTGCATGTGTACGTATTTGTTTGTTTATTTGTGCATATGTGTTTCTATCTTTGTGCATGTTTGTGAGTATGTACACATGTTTGTGTGTTTGAGTCTATGTGTGTGTGCATGTATGTAGGTGCAGGTGTGTTAGTGATTGTGTATGTGTGTATTGTGTGTGTGTTTTGCATTCAAGCATTCTTATACTTTTTTGTGACTCCTTATGCATGTGTGTGTGTGTGTGCATGTGGGTGTGCATACATGTGCTTGTGTGCATGCCTATGTTTGTGCTCCTATGCCTATGCTTGTGACTGCTTACTTGTTTGTATGTGTGTGTACGTGTGTGCATAGGTACGTATGTGTGCATGCATGCATGCATGTTGATGTGTGTGTTTGTGCACATGTGTGCACATGATTTATCCTTATGTGTGAGTGTTTGCATGGGTCTATGGGCATGCATATATGTGTGCCCATGTATCTATGGGTGTGTGCATGTCTATGGTTGTTCATGTCTTTGTCTAATTGTGTGCATGAGCATGTGCATGAATATGTGTATTTGTATGTGTCTGTTTCCATGTTTGTGTGTGTGTGTGTGTATACATGTGTGTATATTCAAGTGTACATGTGTGTGCATGTTTATATGTGTATGTGTGTGTGTGTGTGCATGGTTGTGAGTATGCATAGGTGTGTGTTTGTGTTTGTGTTCATGTGTGTGTATTTGTGCATGTGCATGCATGCATGTGCTCATGTATGTGTCTCTCTGTGTGTGTCAATGTGCATATGTGCACAAGTGTGTTCATATGAGCATGTCTGTGTTTGTGTGAACATGTGTGTGCATTCTTCTATGTGTGTGTATGCATGTGTGAGTGCATCCAAATGTGTGTATGTATCTGTGTGCATCAGTGTTTGTGGGTGCATAGCTCTATGTGTGCATGTGCTAGTGTGTCTGTGCTTTGTATGTTTTAAGGTAAGCATTTGAGCATATTTGGATGTTTTCATGTTCATATATGTATGTGTGTATGTCAATGTGAATATATGAGCATGCACATATGTGTGTATATCTGTGCACATATGTGTGAGTGTGTGTGTGTAGGTGTGTGCATGAGGCTCTACGTGTATATTTTTGTGTGTGTGTTTGTGCACACAAATATGTGTATGTGTGTGCTTGTATGAGTGTGCTTGTTTGTGCATGTGTATGTACATTTGTGTGCATTTATGTGTATACATCTGCATGTGTGTGTGTATGTGTGTGTGCACATATATGTGCACATGTCTGTATTCTTTTGCATGTGTGTGTATGTGCTTGTGTGTGAATACATGCTTGTGCATTTGTGTGCAAGTGCTGCAGCTTGTGCATGCATGGGTACATGCATGTGTGTTCATCTTTGTGTGTGAGTGTGTGCATTTGCTAATGCTGGCATGGATGTGTGTGTACATTTTTATGCATATGTGTGTGTGTGTATGTTCATGTGCACATGTATGTAGATGTGTGTGCAAGTGTGCATGTTTGTGATTGTGCTTGTGTGTTTACTTAAGTTTGGATGTGTGTGTGCATGTATTCATGTGTATGTGTGTGTGTGTACATGTGTGTGCATTGGTGTGCACATATGCGTGTGTTTGCACAGGCATGTGGGAACACATGTGTATGTTTGTGTTTGTGTCTATGTGTGTTCATGTGTGTATGCATCTATGTGTGTGCATGATAATCCATGTCATGTGTATATGCAAGCACCTGTATATGTGTGTGTGTTTGCATGCATGTGTGTATTTATTTTCTTGTGTATGTTTGTGTCTATGTGCATACACATGTGTGCGTATGTATGTGCATGCACATGCGCTTGTGTATGTGTGTGTAATTTTTTGTTCATGTGAGTGTACACATGTGTGTGCTTGTGTGCTTGTGCGAGTGTATTAGAGAGTGTGTGCACTTGTATGTGCATGCATATTTGTGCATGTGTGGGTTTTTATGTGTATGTTGTGTGTGCTTGTGCATGTTTGTGCTCATGTGTTGTTGTATGTACATTATGTGTGCTTGTGTTTGTGCATGTGTGTCAATAAGAATGTGTGTGTTTGTGTGTGATTGTACATCCATACATTTGTGTACGTGTTTGTGTGTACTTGGGTGTGTGGCTATGTTGATGTGTATGTGTATGTGTGTGTGTGTGTGTGTACATCTGTGTCTATATGTTTATGCCCATGTATTTTTCTGTTAGCCTATGTGTGTCTATACACATGTGTTTATGCATCTGTGATCATGTGCTTATGTGTATTTGTGTGTACGTGCATGTGCATGTGTCTATGAGTACATTTGTGTGCATCCATGTGCATACATGTGTGTGTGTGTGTGCGTGCATGTGTTCATGCTTGCTTGTGTGTTTGTGGGCATTATTGTGTGTGCTTGTGCATGTGTTTGGTTGTATATTTGGGTCCTTGTGGGTTTGCAAGTGTGTATGTGTGTTTGTGTGCGAGTGTGTACGCTTATGCATGTTAATGTGTGCAGAGTCTATGTATGTGCATTTGTGTTTGTGTGAGTAAGTGGGTGTTTATTCATGTGCATGCATGTGTGTTTTTATGTGCATGTGTATGTGTGAGTGTGCTTATGTGCATGAAAGTTCATTTGTGAGTGCATGTGCATGTGTGTGTGCATGCACGTGTGTGTGCATGGCTGGCATGTGTATATGCATGTGCATATGCATGCATGTCTATGTCTATGCTTGTGAGCTTATATGTATGTTTGTGTTTATGTACATGTATATGTGTGTTCTTGTGCATATGCATGTGTGTGTGCATATGTTTGCATAATTGTTAATGTGGGTAGGTGTGTGAGTTTTTTTATGTATGTGTGTGAATGCATTTATGTGTGCACATGTGGGTATATATGTGTGCACATCTATGTGTGTGCACACCTATGTTATTGCATGTGTGAGTGTGTGTGCATGTAGGCATGTTTTTGTATGTGTGTCTACTTTTATGTTTATTTGTGTGCATGTATATGCGTGCATGTATGTGTGTGGATATGAGTGCAGGAATGTGTGCATGTTTGAATGCATGTGCATGTTGCTACATGTGCATCTGCATGGGTTTGGTGTCCGTGCTTGCTATATGTGTGCTTGTGTGTTTGTGTGTGTTTGTCTTTATTCATGTATGTGTGCATGTGTATATGCATGTATCAGTACGCGTGTGTGTGTCGTGTATGCATGTGCTTGCATGTGTTTTTATGCAAATTCATGCGCATATGCATGTGAGTATGTGTTTGTATGCAATTTTTCATACACATGCCCATATGTATCATGTCTTTTTGTGAGTGTGTATATGTGTGTATATGTGCATGTGCATAGATGTACATGTGTGAGTGTGCTTGTCTACTTGTGTGTTATTGTGTGTGTCCATTTGCATGTGCATACATGTGCGTGTTCTCATGCTTCCAGTTGTGTGTGTATGCATGTGTGAATGTGCTTGTGTGTGTGTGCATGGATATGAAAGTGTGTGTACGTGTGCGTGTGTAAGTGCTAGTGCATGTGTGTGTGTGCATGTTCATGTTTGTTTGTGGGTTCATGTGTGTTTATAAGTGTGTGTGTGCTTCTTCAACTATGGGTGATTGCAAGTGCTTGTGTTTGCATGCATGTGTGCATGTCTTGGAGCTTGTGTTTAAGTGTGTGTTTCCATGCGTGTCTATATGGACATGTGTGTGGGTCAATATGTGTGTGCATGTGTGTGTCAATGTGTGCTGGTGTGTGTGCAAAAGTGCTTATGTGCCTCAGTTCGCATACATGTGTGTGTGTACATGATTGTGTGTGGGTGGGTGTGTGTGTGCATATGTTTGCATATATTTCTATTATGTTCATGTGTGTGCATGTGTCAATGTGTGCTGCTTTGTGTGTGTAGGTTTGTGTGTGCTTGTACATGTCTGTGTGCATGCGTGCTTAAATATGTGTCTATATGAGAGTGCATGTCAATGTACATATTTGGGTGCACATGTCTACACATGTGTGTTTGTGCATGTGTGCCTTTGCATGTGTTTGTGCATTTGTGTGTGTGTGTGCATATGCATTTGTGGGGTATGCATGTGTTTAGGTGTGTTTGTCTACATGTGTGTGCATATGTGTGTGTATGTGCATGTGTGCATGTGTGTGTTTCTATTTGTTCATGTGCCTATGTGTGTGTATGTGCTTGTGTGCATTTGCATGTGTGTGCATGGGTGGGCATGTGCATATGTGGATGTGTGTGTGTGAAAGAGTGCACACTTGTGCATCTGTGTGCGAGAGTGCACACAGGTGCATGTGTGTATATGTGTGTGTGAGTGTATGTGTGTTAGCATTTGCATGTGTTTTGGTGGGTGTGTGTGCTTGCATGCATATATTTTTGCTTAGAAGTGTGTGTTCAATTGTGTGAATGCATGAGCATGCTTTTGTGTGTTGTTTGCCTACATTTATGCATACATGTGGATTTATGTGTGCATGCTTTGCATGTGTATGTTGTGTGTGTGTGTGTGGGTTGTTGTTTGGGTGGGTGTGTGAGCATGCTTGCATCTATTTCTATGTCGACACAAGCTTGTATATGTGTTTGTGTCTGTGCAAGCATTTGTATATGTGTAGGTAGTGTGTGTGTGTGTGTACATGTATATGTATATGCGTTTGTATGTGTACATGTGAGTGTGTGTGCATATCTACATTTTTATATGCATGTGTGTGGTGTATGGAGGGCAAGTGTGAGTCTACATGTGTGTGTTTACGTGTGTGCATGTGTAGGTGCATGTGTGTGCATGTGTGTGTGCACATGCATGTTTGTGTGTGTGTGTGTGCACATGTGAGTGTATTCAAGCATGTGTCTGTGCTAGCGTGCATGCATGTGTGTGTGCATGGGTACTTACTTGGGTGTGCATATGTTTCCATGTGCATGTAGGTGTGCTAGAGTGTGAATCTTTGCTTGTGCATTTGATTGTGTGAATGGTCGTGTGCATCTGTGCATGTGTGAGTGCACATGTGTGCATGTGCATGCATGTGAATTCTCATGTAGATGCAGTTATATGTGTGTTTCTACACTCGTGTACAAGTGAGGTTGCTCATGTGCATCAACATGTGTGTTCATGTGCATGTGTGCATGGGTATGCACGTATGTGTGTGCATTTGTTGATGTGGATGTGAAATCATATCTGTGTGTGTGTCTAAGCATGCATGTGTGTATGTGTGTTTGCATGCTTGCATGTAAATGTGTGTGTGTGTGTTTGCATGCTTGCATGCATGCGTTTGAGTGTGCAAACATGTGTTTGTCCATGTGTGTGCATGTGTTCCGATGTGTGTCTATATGTGTATGTGTGTGTGCGTTTGCATATTTGTGTGTTCATGTATGTTTGTAAGCATATTTATTTGTATGCATGTGTGTGTGCTTTTGTGTTTGCATGAATGTACGAATGTGTGCACGTGTTGGTGTGTTCATGCTTGTGTGTGTCTGCATACTTGGGTGTGCGTGTGTGTGCATACTTGGGTATGTATGTGCATGCATTTGTGTACATGTGGATGTGCGAGCATGTGTGCCTTTGCTTTTGCATCTAAGAGTTGTAGAGGGTAGAGGTTTGTGTGTGTGAGAGTAAATGTGTGCATAAGCATGTGTGTTTGTGCTCATGTACATGCATTTTGTTTGTGTTTGTGCACATGTATGCATGTAAGGGTGTGCATTTGTATATGCATGCCTATGCATGTGCTTCGGTACACATGTGTCCATGCATGATTACCATGTGTGTTCGTGTATCGATGCACGTGTGTTTGTTTGCCTGGGCTTGTGGATGTGTGCATGTGCATGTATGTATGTGTGTGTGTGCATGTGAAAATGTGTTTGTGTGTGCATGTTTTTGGATGACTATGTGCTTATGTGTGCATGTGTACGTGCAAGTGTGTGTGCATGGGTGCATCTATAAGTGTAACAGTGCACATGCACGTATTTGTGCATATGGCTGCATGTGTGTGCTTGTGGGTGCATTTGTTTTTCTAAATGTGAGTGCATCCATGTGTCAATGTGTTCATGTGTGTGTGCATGTTTGTAGAGATGAGTTTGTGTGCATGTGCACGCTTTTGTGTATGTGTGTGTGTGTTTGCATGCATATGTATATATGTGTATGTGTGTGTTTATGGATTTTCATGTGTCCCCATGTGTGTGTGCTCGTGTGTATGTGTTCATGTGTATAGTTGTGTGATTGGGTATTTGTATGTGTGCAAGTGTGTATGGCTGTGCATGAGTGAATGTGTGTGTGTGTGTGCATGTGATCAAAATGTGTGTGTAGCTGTATGCTTGTGTGTATTCGTGTGTGCACACATGTGTGTAGGATTATATCCATGTGAGTGTGTGTAACTTGTGTTTGCATGTCTGTGTTCATGGGCATGTGTGTCTATATGAATGTGTGTGGGTACATGTGTGTGTATATTTTTGTGATAGTGCATATGCATGTTTGGATGTACATGTGCATTTGAGTTTTTGCATGTACATATGTGCATATCTATGTGCATGTGTGCACATGTGTGTGTGTGTCTGTGTGTGTTCATATGTGTGTGTATGTGAGTGTCAGTGCATATTTGTGCATGTGTGTATGTGTGTGTGCTTGTGATTCTTTGTTGACATGTAAGCATTAGAGCTTGTGGTTGCAGGTATATAAGCATTCATGCCTATATGTGTGCATCTATGAGTGTGTGAACGTGTGTGTGCATGTAAAAATGTTTGCACCTTTGTTTATATGTTTGTGTGTGTGCCCCCAATGTGTGTAGAGGATTATGTGTGTGTATGTTTGTGTGCGAGTGTGTGTACATTTGTGCATGTGTGCATTTTTATGTGCACATGTGCACGTGTCTGCACACATATGTGAGAGTGAGTGTGTGTGTGTATGTGTGCATATGTATGCACTTGTTTTTTTGTGAGTGTGTGTCTATGAGTTTGAATGTGGGTGCGCATGAGTGTGTGTGCATGCATGTTTATACATTTGTGTGCACGTGCATGTGTTTGTGTGTGTTTTATTATGCATGTGTGCACATATTTATGCTTGTGTGTGTGCACTCACATATGTTTATATATACTTCTAAGTGTGTAATTGTGAGTTTGTGTGCTTATGAGCGTGTGGGTGCATGTTTGTCTGCATATGTTTTCATGTACCTATTTGTGTGTGAGTGCATAAATGCATAACTCTGAATGTGTTTGATCAGACATTTGGTTGTGTGCATGTGTATATGTGCATGTGTCCATTTGTGTGTACGTATGTGTGACTGTGCATGTCTTTGTGCTTGCACATGTGCGAGCATGTGCATGTGTATGTATGTGGCTAGGCATTTGACTTGTGTGTGTTTATGGGCATGGATGTCTGTGGGTATTAGTGGTTGCATAGGTGCATGTTCGTGCAGGATGTGTGCCTGTGTGTCAATATTTGTGTATGTGTTTGTGTGTGTTTGGATATGTGTGCAAGTTTTGTGTGTATTTGTTTATATGTGTAAGAATACATATTTGTGAGCATCTCTGTGTGCATAGGTATGGGTGCATGTGCTTTTGTGTAGTGCATTTGTATGTGTGTGCAGAAGGGTGTGCATGTTTGTGCTTATGTGTATGTTTGAGCATGTGTGCATGTTCGTCTAAATGTGTTTGTGAGTTTGTGTGGTTGTGTATGTGTGTATGTGTGGTTGTGTGTTGTTGTGTGTGCATGTGTGCATGCGGGTGTGTACATCTTTGTATGTACTTGCATGTGTGTTTATGTATGTGTGTGAATGTATGTATGTTTGTGTGGGTTTGTGTGTGAGTTCTGTGTACATTTGTGTTTAAATTTGTCTGTGTATGCATGCAAAATTGTGTATGTGTGTGTGAGGGTTTGTGCCATTATGTGTGTGTGCTCTTGTGTGTGCGTATCCATGTTTCTGCATGTTTGTATTCCTATGTGTATTTATATGTGTGTACACACAAGCATCTTTGTAGGTATGCATGCATATTTATGAGCACGTGTGTGTTTAATTGTGTGTATGTTTATGTGTGTGTTTGTAAGTATATAAACCTCTACACTTGTGGGTGTGTTCATGCATGTGTGAGTGCATGTATGTTAGCTCGTGTATGTGTGTGACTAGATTTATGTGTGTATATGTGTGTGTACTTGCATGTTGGTTTATGTGCTTTCATGTTTATGCATTTGTGTGTGTGGATGTGCTAGCATGTGCACGTGTGTTTGCATAAGCGTGTTCATGTGTGCATGGGTGTGCATATGAGTGTATGTGCTAGCAAATGTTTTTGTACACCCAAATGCATGTGAGTGTTCAGATGTGTGTGTACATATGTATGCATGGATGCACATGCATGTGTGAGTATATGTGTCTATGCATGTGCATATGAGCACATTTTTATGTGTCTATGCCCTCAAGTATGTGCATCTTTATGTGTCTATTTATAGGTGTGCACAATGTGGATGCTTGAATGCTTGTGTGTGTTGATGTGTGTGAGTTTGTGTGCATGAGCCTATGGGGGTATGCATATGAACTGTGCAATGGTTTGGGCCGATGTGTGCACGTGTGTGTATTGTGCATGTCCATGCATGTGTGTCTGTGTGTGTATGTGTGTGCAGATGTTTATGTTGGTGTGCGCATGCATGTGAGGGTGTGTGCACATGCATGTGCACATGTGTGCTTGTGTTCACATTTATGTGCATGCATACATGTGCATGTGTTTGTATGTGTGTGTGAGTCTGCGTGCATGCTTATGTTTGTGGGTGTGTATGTGTGTGTGTGTCTATAATGATTCATATCTATGTGTGCAACTGTACACATGCATGTTCTTTTGTGTGTCCATGTGTGTTTGTCTATGTTTGTGTGTGTGTGTGTGGATATGTGCCTATGTGTGTGTGCTTGTGAGTGCATGTTTGTGTGTGTTCATGTGCATGTACATGTTTGTTTGTATTTGTGTGAGTGTATTCATGTCTTTGTGTGTGTGTGCATGTCAACAAATGGTTACACGTGTGTTTTTATGTGTCTGTGAGTGCATGTGCTCGTATGTGTGCATGTTTATGTGTGTGTGCAAGCATGTATGCATTCCTGTGTATGTGTGTGTGCATGTGTGGTTGCTTTTCTATGTGTATATGTGTGTGTTTGTATGTGGGTATGAACGTGTGTGGGTATGTGTGCACATATGTGTGTACCTATGTGTGCATGTGTTTATGCATATAACAATGTGGATATGTATGCATGTGTGCATGTGTGTACATGTTGTTGTGCTTGCATGAGTCCATGCATGCTTTTGTATAAGTGTGTGTGCTTTAGTGTGTTTGGGTATGTGTCTGTGTGTTGATGTTTGTATGTGCATGCTCATGTGTGTGCATGCCTGGTGAGTGTATATATATGTGTCTTTGTGGTGTGCATATGTGTGTGTGAGTGCATTTGCTTGTGTGTGTGCATTAATGTGTTCAAGTGCATATTTGTGTATTTGCATGTGTGTGTAAGCTTATGCATGTGAGCATATTTGCATGATTATGCATGTCTTTTCATGTGCATATGTGTTTGTGCATGTGCATTTTTGTGCAAGTATTTGTGTGTTTATGCATGTGCATGTGTATCTGTATGTGTGTATTTGAGAATGTTGTGTGTATGATGGTACCTATAAGTGTGTGCATGTGTTTACATTCATGTGCATGTGTCTACATGTGTGTGTGCACATGTTTAAACATATGTGTGTGTGTGTATGTACATGTTTGTGTGTGTGTGAATGCATGCTAATCTATGCTGGCTTGCACGTGTGTGTGATTGTGTTTGCATATGTGTGTGTGTGTCAACAAGGGTGCATTTGCATTCGTACTTGTGTGTATATGTGTGTGGATGTCTATACATGTGTGTTTGTGTTCATGTTTGTGTCTACAAGCATTCATGTGCGAAGTGTGTGTGTGTGTGTGTGTGAGTGTACATATACCTGTTCCTATGCATGCATATCCTTGCATGCATGCATGTGTGTATGTGTGTTTGTGCAAGGGTACGTGTGTGTGCATTTGTTAATATGTGTTCATTTGTGCATTTCAGTGCCTATGTGCAAAAGCACGTGTAAGTGCATTCTTTTGTGTGAGTGTGTGTGTCTGCTTATGTGTGTGCATGCATGTAAGTGTGTGTCTATATGTACTTCTATGTGTGAGTGCATGTTTGAGTGTGTAAACGTGTGTTTACATGCATATTTGTGTGCATGTGTGTATGTGTGCATTCAAGAGTGTATGTGTGCTTTAGTGTGCTTGCGTGTGTATGTGCATCGGTATGCTTGTGTGTATGCAAGCATTTACATGTGTGTGCATATGGATGTATATGTGCATCTATGTCCAAATATGTGTGTCTTTTTTTTTGCATGTTCATGTTTGTGTGAGCGCATGTACGAGTTTGTGCAACTGCACATACATACAAGTGTGTACGTGTGTGTGTTTGTGTGTATGTGTGTGCATGTGTTCATGTAGGTGTGCATGTCTATTCGTGTGCATGTTTGTGTACATGTTCATGTGTGTATATGTGTGCATGTGTACTCTTGTGCATCTGTGTGTGTTTGTGTGTGCATATATGTGGTTGTGTTCTTGTATGCATGCATGTGTGTGTACATGTGCATCTATGTGTTTGCTTACATGTGCATGTATGTGCATTTCTGCTTGTGTTTGTGAGCATGTGTGTGTGCTTGTGTGTGATATGTTTGTGTGTGGTCATGTGTGTTTGTGTGTGTCTAATTATGTTTGTGTATAGGTATGTGAGCATGCATGTGAATGTATCTTCATGTGCATGTGTCTATGTGAATGTGCATGCACTTGTGCATGTTCGTTTGTGTTTTTTCTTTTGTATTAATGTGTATATGTGCGTGCATGTGCATTTATGTGTATGTGTGTGTGTGAGTGTAGATGTGTTAATGTGTGTGTGTGTATATGCATTTCTATGTTTGTGTGCTTGTGTTTGTGGGTGCACACAAGCATGCTCATGTGCGTGCTTTCTTATGCATGTGTGTATGCTTGCATGTATTTGTGTGTGTGCATATATTTGCTTATGCATGAGTATTTGTATGCATGTGTGTATGTGTGGGTGTGTGCATGTGAGTGTGCGATTGTGTGTTTGCAAAGGATTGTGTGTCGTTGTGTGGATGCGAGTGTGAGTATGTGTGCAAGTGTGTGTGCTATGTGTGCTTGCGTGCACGTTTGTTGGTGTGGGTGTGTGTACATGTGCGCATGTGTGTTTGTATTTGTGTATGTGCATGTATGCTCCTATGTGTGTGTGCGTGCATGTGTGTATTAGTGTGGATGTGTGTAATAGATTGTGTATGGCTGTGCACGTGGAAGTGCATATGTGTATGTACATTTTCATCGTGCATGTGTGCATATGTGTATGCATTTACATGTGTGTATGTGGGTACGTGTGTGCTTGTGTGTGTTTTTGTGTGAGTGTGTGTATACACCTATGTGCACATATGTCTATGTGTTTACATGTGTGTATATTTGCATGTGTATCTTTGTGATCATAAATTTTTTTGTGCATGTATGCATGCTTTGTACAAGTGTGAGTACACATGTGTGTATGTGTTTGTGTGTGTATGCATGTGGGGGTGTACTTATATTTGTGTTATTATGTGTGCACGTGTGTTTAAGTGTAGGTGACTGTGTGCATGCATGTTTGTATTTATGTATGCACATTTGAGTGTTTGGTTATGTGTGTGGTATTAAGTGTGTGTGCATGTGAGTATTTATTTGTAGTTGTGTAATTACTATGCATGCATTTGTGGATATGTGTTGTTGTGGTTATGTGTGTGTAGCAGTGCATGCGAATGCGTGCATGTACCTACATGAGTGTGCATGCATGGACGCTTGTATTTTTTAATAATTATGTATGCAATCTTATGTGTACATAGATACATATGTGTATTCACATTTGTATGTGCATGAGTGTGTGTGTGTGTACATATGTGATTTCATGTGTGTGTGTGTACTGTATGTGTATATATGCATGCTTGTATGTGTTTATATGTGTATAGGTGCTTTTGTCAGCCGATGTGGTCGCACTTGTCTTTGCGTGCGCGTGTGTGTGCACGTCTTTTGCGTCTCTATGAATGTACATATGTTTGTGTGCATATATGTGTATGTTTGTGTGTGTATGTGCATGTGTGTGTATGCACATTTGTGTATATACGTGTTTACATGCATGTGTATGTTTTTGTGTATGAGTTTGTGTGTGCCTGTGCATATGCACATATGCTAATATGCATGTGTGTACATAAATGTGTATTTGCATGTAAGCATCAGAGAAAGTGTTTAAGGCTTTTTTCATGCATGTTTGTACATTTATTGAAGTGTGTGTGCATAGGTGGTTGTGTGTTTATGTGTGCATGTACATTTGTGCTCATGTGCCAGTATGTCTGTATGTGTGTGTGTGCACATATGTGTAGATTTATGTGTGCATATAAGAGCATGTTTGTTTGTGTGCGTGTGTGTGCTTGTGTGTATATTAATGCATGTGTTTGGAAGTGCGTGGGTGTGTTGCATGATTGTGTGCAAGTGTGAGTGTGTGTGTATTTGAGTACGTTTGAATGTGTGCATGCATATATGCTTGCATACGCAGTATGTGTATGAGTGCGTTGGTTTTGGTGTCTATAAGTGTGTGTAAATATGCACACACACATGTGCGTGTGTGTTTGTGTGTGTATGTGTAAAAGTATGTTTTTGTGTGTGCATGTGTAAGAGTGTGTGTGGGCATGTGCATTTGTATGTGTGCATGTGTGTGCACTTATGTGAGTGTGTGTGTGTGTGTGTGTGTGTTTGTGCATGAGCATGTGCGTGTGTGTTCTTCTATTTTTACTTGTGCATGTGCTCGTGCCTTTGCATGTGTTTGAATGTGAGAGTGCATGCATTTATGTGTGAATACAATTTTTTCTTGTGCATTAGTGTTTTTTCATGCACGTGTGTGCCTATGTGTGTACATGCTTGCATGTGTGTTTATTTTCATGTTTTTGTGTGCCTAGCCATATATTTGTGTGTGTTTGCATGTGTGTGTAGATGGGTTTGGGTGTTAATCTGTGCAAATGTTCATTGTTGTACATGTGTGATTGTGTGTGCATGAGTCTGTTTGTGCGTGTTATGCATACATTCATGAGTGTGTGCATGAGTCTGTTTGTGCATGTTATGCATACATTCATGAGTGTGTGCATGTGTTTCTGTTTACATGTGTGCATGCATGTGTGTGCCTTTACGCATTTGTGTGCATGTGCATGTATGTATGTTCACATGTGTGTGTGTTTGTGTGTATTTTTGTGCATGTGTGTGCATGTGCATGCATGCATGTTTATGTGTGTGTTCACATGCATGTGAGTTTTTTGTGTATGTATGTATGTGTTTGAGTGGATGTGTGTGTTCATGTGTGTTTATGTATCTACATGTGTGCTTGGATGTGTGTGTTGTGTATATGTTTTTGTGCAAGTGCATATCTGCATGTTTGTGTGCACCTGTGTGAACTTGTGCATTTTTTTGCATGTGTGTGTGTGTTTGTCCATATTTATGTATGTGTGTGTACTGTGTCTACGTGTTAGTGCACATGTGTGTATATATGTGTACATGAATATGTGTGCATGCATATGGTTGTTTGTGTGCATGTGTGTGCACATGTGTTTGTTTGCATGTCTTTGTGTGCATGTAAATATATGCATGTGTGTCGGTTTGTACATACATTTGTTCATATGTAATTGTGTATGCATGTGTGTGTGCATATGTGTGTGTTTGTGTATGGGTGCGTGTGTGTGTGTATGTTCATCTATGTTGTTTTGTGTCTATATGCATGTGTGTGGGTTTGTGCATGCATAATTATGCATGAATGTGTGTGGGCATGTGTGTGTGTTCATGTGTGGGTGTGTGTGTGTGCATGTTCATATCTATTGGTGTGTGTCTATGTGCATGTGTATGCATGTGCATGTACCTCTATGTGCATGTGCTTGGATGTGTGCATGCATGTGTGCATGTGTGTGTACATATATGTGTGTGTGTGTGTGTGTTTGTTCATGTGTGTGTATGTGAGTTTATGTATGTGTATGTTTGTGTGCATACTTGCATGTGTGTATGAGTGTGGGTGCATGCACATGTGTGTGTGCATGCTTTTGAGCATGTGTGTGCAAGCTTGTGCATGTGTTGTGTGTGTCAATTTGTGTACATGCATGTGCATATTTATTTTTGTGTGCAAGTTTATGTATGCATGTGTGTACATGTCTATGTGTGTGTCTATATGTGAATGTGTGCTAATGCTTGTATGCATGTAGGAATGCATGGGTACATGTGCATGTGCATGTGTGTGCGTATGTGTGTGCCTATATGTGTGCATGTCTATGAGCTTATGTGTGTGCTTGTGACTATGTGTCTATGTGTATGTGCATTTTCTTGTGCATGAATGTGCATGTGCATGTGTTTGCATGCACATGTGCTTTGTGGTTGCATGTGTATGAGTACATGTGCATGCATATTTGGTTATGTGTGTGTGTGTGTGCATGTGTTGATGCATTCATGTGTGCATTCTATGCAAGTGTGCAAGAATGCAAGTGCATATGCATTTATGTGTACGTGGGTGTGTATGTGTGTGCCTATGCACACACACATGTGTCTATGTGTGTTCATGCATATGTGTGTATGTTTGCATGCATATGTGTGTGTATGTATTTTTTTTATATGTGTGTATGTGCATGCATGTGAGTATATGCATGTGTGTGTGTATCTGTGCATATGAGTGAGTGTGTGCCCATGTGCATGCTTATGTAGGTACATTTGTGTCTATAGGCATGTGCATATGTTTTTGTTCATGTGCATGTGTCTGTGTTTGTTTGAGTGTTAGATTTTGTGTGTTCATGTAGATGTGAGTGTGTGTGGGTGTGTTTACAGGTGCAAGTACATTTGCATGTTGTTTATCTATGCATGTGTGTTTTTGGTGTGTTTTGTGTGTGTATGTATATTTACATCTATGTGTGTGCATGTGTGTGGTTCTGTATACATGTGTGTGTGTGTGATTGTGTATGTGCATAAGTGCATGCATGTGTACGAGTGTGCATGCATTCATGTGTGTGTGTGTGTGCATGATTTAATGGTTGTGTGTGTGTAGAGGGGAGGGTGAGTTTGTGTATGCCAATGTGTAAGTATGTGTGTCTGTGCTTCTATGTGCATGTGGGTGTATGGGTGTGTGCATTTGTGCATGATTGTGTGTGAGCATGAATACTTGAGTTTAGGTGTTTTGTGTGTTGTGCATGAATTCATGTTCATATGGGTGAATGTGCATCTCTGCATGAATGCGTTTGCATTCTTTTGTACGCACTTGTGTATGCATATATGTATGTTTGCATATGCGTGTGTGCATATTCATATTAAAGTTTGTGTGTGTGGGGGTGCATGTGTGTGTATATGCATGTTTTTGAGTGTGCATGCGTGAGCATGTGTGTGTGTGTGTGTGCATGTTTGTGTGTGCAAGTTCATGTGTGTACAAATGTATGTGTGCGTTAGGATGTATGTGTGCATGTGTGTACATATGTTTATGTGTGGAAGTTTTTGTGTGTGCATAAACTTGAGTATGTATGTGCGTGCATGTGTATGGATGTGCATATGTATGCTTGTGCATGTGTACGCATGCATGGTGGTATGTGTGTGAATGTGCATGTCCAAGTGTGGGCATGTGTGTGCTCATGTGTGAGTGTGTGCGTGTGTGTGAATGAATGTGTGAGTTAGTGTGTGTGTCTGTGTTTGTGTGAATGTAGATGTGTGCGTATGTACATGAGTGTGTGTATACATGTGCACATGTGTTTATGCTTTTGTGTGCCCCTGTTTACTTGACTATGTGTGTGTATTTATGTGTGCATGCATTTATGTGTTTATGTGTGGATGTTTTTGCATATGTGTGTGTTTGTGTGTGTGTGTGCATGCATGTGCATCTAGATGTATGTGTGCACATGCGTGTTTGCATGCATGTGCATGTCTGCATGGACATATGTGTGTGATTTGGTGTTCATGTTTGCATTTGGGTTTGTGTACATGCATCTTCGTGTGTGCACGCTTTTGTACATTTGTGTCTCTGTGTGTGTTCATGCATGAACTACATGTGTATGAATGTGTGTGCATCCATGTGTTTGTGTGCATGTTCATGTGTGTCTTTGTGTTTGTGTGTGTCCTTGTCTGTGATCCAATGTATTAGAGTGTGCATGTGCTTGTGGTTGTGCATGTGTATGTTCTTGTATGTGCATGTGCTTGTGTATTCATGTGCACATGCATGTGCATGTGTAGTGTGCACAAGTGCATGTGTGTGTGCATGCATGTTTATTTTTCTGTGTGTGTGTGCGCACGTACTTACATGTGTGTATGTGCCTATGCATCCAAATGTATGTGTGTGTGTGTGTGGGTTTGGGTCATGTGCACATGCTGTGCAATCTTGCATGTGCATGTGCTTCTATGTGTGTGGGTGTTGGTGCATGTATGGGCATGTGCATGTGCACATGTGCTTGTGTGTGCATATGTGTATATATCTTTGGGTGCATGTGTGCAAGTTTTTATGTTAATTTGTGCATTTGTGTATGTGTGTGCACACATGTGAGTTTATGAGTGTTTGTATGTGTTCATTGTGTGCTTATGTGCATGTGAGTAGCGTGTGTGTGTATGCATGCATGAGTTTGCAAATTGGTGCATGCAAGTGCACATGGGTGTGCATTTATTTGCATTTACATGTGTGATTATGTATGTTTGTTCATGTGCATGTGTGTGTGTGTGAACATGTTTTGTTTGTGTATGTTTATTTGTGCATGGGTGTGTATGCATGTGAGTGTGTGTTTGTACATGTGTACATGTCTATTTACTTGTGTGTGTCTGTGTGTACTTCTACATGTGCTTGTGTGTGTGTGCTTGGGAGCTTGCATTTGTGCATTTTGGTATGCGTTTGTGCGTGTGTGTGTGCTTGTGTGAGTGTGTGGCTATGTGTTAGTGTGCATGCAGGTGTGCATCTATGTGTGTATAAATGCATGTGCATGTGTGCCAAGTGTGCCAGAGAGAAAGTGTGTGTGTGTGTGTTTGTGCACATGTGTATTTTTTTTGTGCAAGTGCACATGCATGCATGTTTGTGTGTGCTTTGCATGTGTGTGTGTGCATGTGTGTGTGCATGGGCATTTGAGTGTTTGTTCATGTGTGTGTCTGTGTGTATGCTTGTGTGTGTTTGGTTGTGTGTGCTTATGTGTGAGCATGTGTGTTCCCATGTGTGTTTATTTTTGTGCATGTTTTTGCATGTGTTTATATGTGTGTTGCTGTGTATGTGCATGTTTATGTGTGTTGGTGTTTGTTTGCATTATTGTGCATGTGTGCATCATTTTTGTGTGTGTGTGTGTGCATATGTGAGTATTTGTGATTGCCTGTGTGTGCATGTGTGTGTGCATGTGTGTGTGCATGTCTGTGTATGCATGTGTACTTGTGTGTGTATATGAGTGCACACAATCACATGTGTGACTTTGTTAGTGCATTTTTGTGTGTGCGTGTGTGTGTGTGTGAATGTGTGTGGTTCTACGTAAGTATTTCTATTTGTTTGTGAATGATTGTGTGTATGAATGAGAGCATTTATGTGTGGGTGGGTGCATGTTTGTACATGGAAACATGTTTTTGTGTGTGGGTGCATTTATGTGCTTGTATTCATGTGTGTGCATGTGCATATGTGTGATCGTGCATGTCTATCTACATGTATGTGAGTGCATGTGTGTGTGTTTGTCTACGAGTGCACATGCACATGTACAAGTGTGTACATGTGTGTGTCCATATGGGTGTGCATATGTGTGTGCATGTAGAAGTGTTTGCATTCATGCATGTGTGCCTATGTGTACATGTGTGTGCATGTGTATATTTATGATTGTGTGCAAGTGAGTCTATGTGTGTATGTGTTTGTGTTTTTGTGTGCTTGCATGAGTGTGGGTGTGCATGGGTTTGTATGCCTGTCCATATGTGTGTGTGTGTGTGCATTCGTGAATGTGTGAATGTGTGTGTGTGTGTGCATGTATGTTTTTGTCTGTGTGTGCACATATTTTTTTTATGTGCATGTGCATATGTGTCTATGCATCCATGTGTTTGTATGCAAGTGAAGTTGTGTGTGTGTATGTCAGCGAGCATGTTTATGTGAAATGGCATGTGTTTATAGCTATGTGTATTTGTGTGTGTGCATGTGTGTTATTTTGTGCGGGCTTGTGTATGTGCATATGTATGTGTATGTGTGTGCATTAGTATGTATGTGTGTGTGTGTGTGCAAGTCTAAGTGCATATGTGTGTGTTTGTGTGTGTGCATGTGTGTGTGTGTATGCATTCATGCATATGAATATGTTTGTGAGTCGTTGTGTAAGTTTGTGTGCGTCAGCATACATGTGTGCGAGTGGATGTGTGTGCGAGTCTTTGTGCATGTGTGTGTTTATAAGTGTGTGTGTTTGTGTGTGCATATGTATGTGCTTTTTTGTGTGCATGTGCATGTATGTGTTTGTGAATGTGCATGTTTAGATATGTGTTTGCATGGGTGTGAGTGTTTTTGTGTATTTGTGCATGCATTTGTTCATTTGTATGTGTGCATGTCTGATTGTATTTGCACGTGTGTGTATGTGTTTGTTCATCCATCTTATTATCTGTGCATGGTGTGTTCATGAATGTATTTGTATATGCATGTGCATTCATACGTGTTTGTGCAATTGTGCTTGTGTGTTTATACTTTTTTGCATGTGTGCATGTGTAAGCCTATGGGTGTGTTCGTGAATGTGTGAGTGCATTTTTGTGGGTGCAGTGTCTGTAAGTACGTGTGTGTGCATGCATGCTTCTATTTGTGTGTGCATGTGAGTGTGCTTGGGTGTGTGAGTATATGTGCATGTCGTTATGTATGCTTTCATACTTGTGCATGTGCTTGTACTTGTGTGCAGGCACGTGTACACGTGTTTATATGTGTGCATGCATGTGCCTATATGAGTGCGAGTGAGTGTGCATGCTTGTGCTTGGGCATGTGTGCATGGATATGACTATGTTTTTTTGTTTGTGAGTGCATGTGTGTGTGTTTGGGTGTGTGTACAAATGTCATGTGTACATGTGTGTGCTTATGTGAGTGTGTCTTATTGTATGTGTATATGCATATGCACATGTGCATACATATGTGTGTGTGTAAGTGTGTGTGAGTACATGTGCATTTGTGAGTACATATGCATTGGTATCCATATGCACATGCATGGTTGTGCATACAGTGTGTGTGTGAGTATGCATACACATGCATATTTTTTGGATGTGCCTTTAGGCAGGTGAACATACTGTGTGTACACATATGTCTTTGTGTGTGTGTGTGTGAGTATGTGTGTGCATTTGTGTGCTTGCATCCATTCATGTGTGTTTATGTTTGTGTGTGCATGTGTTTGTGTATTTGTGTGTGTGGTCATGTGAGTGTCTATGTGTGTGTGTGCATGTATTTGTCTGAGAGCATGTGAGTGTGTGTACATGCCTATGTTTGTGTGGGTGTGCATGTGTGCATATGCATTTGTTTGTGTCTTTGTGTGTATGTGTGTGCATATGTAATTGTGTATATGTGTGTATGTGTTGATGTTTTTATGTTCATATTACTGTGCGTATGTGTACATGTGTGCATGCTTGTGTGTGTGAATTTATGTTCATTTCTATGTGCACATATATGTGTATGCTTGTGCATGCATCTGGTTCCTATGTGAGATTTTTGTGCATGTATGTGTGGACTTGTGCATTCAAGTGGATGGCTACTTGCATGTGTGCATAGGTACATTTGTGTGTGTGCATCTACATATGCATGTGTGTATTTGTGTCTATGCCCTTTGGTGTGTTTGTGTTCATGTGTGTGTGTGTGCATGCCTATGTTTGTGTGTGCATGAATGTTTATGTTTGTTTGCTTGCATGCTTATATTTATGTTCATGTCTATGTATTTGTTCATGTCCATGCATGTGTTTGTGTGTGCATGAGCATGTGAGTGTGTATGTACATGCATGGTCATGTGTGTGAGCATGTGTGAGTGTCCGTGTTTGCATGTGTAGGTGTGTGATTGTGATTGTATGTGTGTATGTCTTTGTGCTAGTGCAAGCCTATGTGTGTGTATTTTTATATGTGCATGTGCATGCATACATGAGTCTGCATGCATGTGTGCATGTGTGTGTGTGTGTTTATGTATGTGTTATCATGTGAATTCTTGTGTATATGTGCTCATAAGTGTGTGTGTGTGTGTATGGGTATTCATGTGTGTGTGTGTTCTTGTATTCATATGCATTTGTGCTTGAGTGTGCTTGTATGCATATGAGTGTTTGTCCATGGGGGTGCACGTGCACGTGTTTAGTGTGTGTGTGTATGTATGTACATGTGTGGTTGTTTGTGTCTGTGCATCTATGTGCATGTGTTTGAACATGTGTGCATGTGGGTTTATGTGTGTGTGTGTGGGCTTATGTGTGAGTGTTTGTTCATGTATGGTTGTGTGTGAGCATTTTGTGAATGTGTGTGTGTCTATGTGAGCATATGTGTTTACACGTGTGTGTGTGTGTGCATATGTGTGTTCATATTGGCAAGTGTGTGTGTGGATTTACCTGTGTGATTGCATGTGTGAGTGTATGCATGCATGTGTATGTGTGTGTGCATCCTTATATGTGCCTGTGCATATGTTTATAAGTGTGCATAGGCTTTCCTATATGAATCTCTTCCTAGGCTTGAGCATACATGTGCATTTGTTAATGAGTGTGTACGTACATTTTTGTGTGCCTATGATTGCATGTATGTGTGTGTGTGTGTGCACACATGCATATAAGTGCCTATGTGTATGCTTTTGCATATGTATATGAGTTTTTACGTATGTGTGTGTGTGCATGTGTGTGCTTGAGTATGTTTGTATGTGTGTGTATGCATTTATGTTTGAGCATTTGTATGGTAATGTATGTGCGCTACTATTTGTGCATGAGTGTGCTTATACGTGTGTGTATGCATGCTTGTGCATGTGTATGTGTGCTTGTTGATTTACATGTGCATGCACTTGTGACTGTGAGTGTATATGTGTGTGTGTTTATGCATGGGTGTGTACATGTGTGAAAGTGTTTATGTGTGTGTATGTTTGTGAGTGTAAGCATTTTTAAGCACTAGCATGCATGTGTGCATGGCGGGTTGGTGTGTGTGTGTGCATGTGTGTTGATGTGAGTGTGTGCATGTGTCTATGTATGCATGCCTGTATGTGTAGGTGTATATGTGTGTGCTTGTGTGCATAGGCTGATATATGTGCATGTGTGTGTGTGAGTGAGTTTGTATGTGTCTATATGTTTGTGGGTGTATATGAGTGTATATTAGTGTGTATGTATTTGTGTGTGAGTTAGTGTGAGCATGTTAGTGGGAGCATTTGTGTGCACATGTGAGCATGTTTGTGTATGTACTTGTTCATGTGTGTGCATGTGTGTATGTACTACACATGCGTGTTCTTTCATGTGTATGTGTGTGGGTGTGGGTGTAGGTGTGTGTATGTATGTCCCTACATATGTGCACTTGTGTTCATGTGTGCTTGTTTGTGTGTATGTGTCTATGCATGTGCATAAGTGTGTTCTCAAGCAGTTGTTTGTATATGTAAGTGTGTTGTTGTACACATGCATGTGTGTATGTGTGTGTGTGTTTGTGTATACATGCCTATGAATGTTAGTGTGTTTGGGCTTGTGTGTGTGCATGAGCATATGCATGCATATATGTGTGCATGCTTGTGTGTAGGGGGTGTGTGTATGCATGTGTGCCTATGCATTTGTGTGTCTTTATATGCATTTGTGCATATGTGTTTGAGCATGGGTGCACATGTGTGCATCTGTGTTGGTGTGTGATGGAATTTATGCATGTGTATGTGTGTGTATGTGTGTAAAAGTGTCAACATGTGTGTGTGTGAATACAAGTGTGTGTGTGTTGACATGTCCATGTGTGTGATTATGCATATGTGTCTACATGTACAGACACAGACATGTGTGTGTGCGTGTGCATACAAGTGTGCGTGTGCATGCATTTGCATACGTCTATGTACTTATGTGTGCTTATGTGTATTCCTATCAATGCATGCACATGTGCGAGCATGTGTGTGTATGTGTGCTTTTGTGCATCTGTGCATGCACACCAATGTGTTTGTAGGTGTGTGTGTGTGGGTGTTCATGTGTGCAAATGAGTAAATGTTTATGCTTGTATTTGATCTTTATGATTTTGTGGGCCTGTGTGTGTCTACTTATGCTTGTGCTTGTGTATGTTGATGCAATTGTGTATTTATAAATATGTGTTTGTGTGTGTGTATGCCCGTGTCCTTGAGCATATGTGTATGTTTTCTTGCATGTGTGTCGATGTGCATATGTGTTTTTGTTTATGTGTGTGGGTGCATGTTGTAAGTGTGCATGTGTTTGTGCCTGTGTGCAGGCGTGTGTGTGTGTGGGTATGTGTGGGTGTATTTGTTTGTGTGTGCATGAGTGTGTGTGTGTGTGTATGCACATATGTGTGTGTAAGCACGGGCATGTGTGTTGTTGTGTGTACTACAAGTTTGTGGGCATGTGTGCACATGCATGTGCACATTTCTGTGCTTGTGTCTATTTGTGGTGCATGCATGTGCATATGCATGTGTGTGTGTGTGTGCATTTATGTTTGTCTATATGCATGTGTGTTTGTGTGTATTTGTATGTTCATTTGTCTATATGTCTGTATATGTGTGTATGTGAGAGCAACTTATTATGTGCATGCATATGCATGTGTGTGTTTGTACTTGTGTGTGTGCGTATGTGCATGCATATGCATTTACATGTGTGTGTGCATGTTTGTGCTCTTGTGTGCGTAGCTTTTTGTGTACATGGGCGTGCTTATGCACATGCATATGACTGCTTGTGTGTGTAAAAGTGAATATACATGTGTGAATGTGTGTGTATTTGTGCATAGGCACGAACGTGTGTGCAAGTTTGTACGGTCATGCATTCATCGTTTTTGATGTATTTGTACATGTGTGAGTTTTTGCATGCGTATGCATGTATCTGTGTGTGCTTGTGCATGTGTAGAAATGTGCATGTGATGGCAGATGTGTGCATGTGTGTGTGTATATGTGTATGTCTGTATGTGTACCTACATATGCATGTGTGCACATATGAGTAGGTGTATGTGAGTATGCAAGTGTGTACATATGCAGGTTTGTGTGTGACTATGTGTGTTAGTACCTATGTGTGTGCGTTTGGGAGCATGTGTGCGTGTGTGTTATTGCATTTGCATGTGCGGTTGTATGCTTACGTGTTTGTACGTTTGTTTTTCTTTACATGCAATAACATTTGTTTTTGCATGTCTATGTGTGTGGGTATATATGTAGGTTCATATGTGTGTGTGTGCAGATTCATGCCCTATGTGTGTGCATGTTTGGAGGGGTATTTCTTAAAGCTAATGTGTGTTTGTACACGTGTGCATGCACACACATTTGTGCATGCCTGTGCATGTTTACATGTATACATGTGTGAATGCATGTTTGAGTGTGTGTGCATATGTGAATTTGCATGTTTGTGTGTGCATGTGTGAGTGTGCATGTGTATGTGACTATAAGTGCATGTGTGTGTGTATGTTTGTGTGCTTCTGTGTAATTGCATGTGAGTTCTTGTGCATGTACCTGTGCACATGTGTGTGCATGTGTATGCATGTGTTTACATGCATGTGCATGTGTCAGTGTCTTGGTGTGCATGCATACAAATGTGAATGTGTGTGTGTTCGTGTGTGCATTTGGAGGGGTGCCTATCTGCATTTGTATGTGTATTTGTGTACATGAATCTTTGTGTGTGTAAATATCTATTTGTGCTTGTGTGTGTGTGCAAGTGTAGTCTTGGGTATGCGTTTACATGCTTGTGTATGTGTGTGCATTGGCATGTCTATACTTCTGTGTGTAAGGATGTGTGTGCTTGTATGGGTGTGTGCTTTTGTGCATGCATACATGCTTGTGTGTGTGTGCACGTGCTTGCATGGCTGTGTGTTCTTGTTTGTGTGTTTTTTATGTGTGTTTTTGCATGTGCATATATTTTGTGTGCATGTCTATGTACATATTCTTATTTTTGGGCATGTGTGTGCCTATGAGTGTGTATGCATGTGAGTGTATGTTTGTGTGGGTGTGCAACCATTTCTGTCTGTGAGCTCATGTGTGTGGGTGCATGTGTTTGTGCATGTGTGTGAGTGAGCATGCTTTTGTGTTTGTGCATGTGAATTCATGGGTGCGTGTGTGCATGAATGTATGGGTGTTTGTGGTTGCATGTGTGGTTCAATGTGTGTGCTAATGTGTTTGTATGGCTGTGCACATGTATGTTTGTATGTGTGTGTGTATGCATGTGTGTGAATTTATATGTCTGTGTTTATGTGCATGTGTGTGTGTGTTTATGTGTGCATGTGCATATGGGTGTGTAAGTGTGGGTGTGTGTGTGCATGTACATATTTGTGTTTGCATTTGTGTGTATGCATGTGCATATATCTGTATGTTTTGCCATGTGCATGTGTTTTTGTGTTCATGTGTGTGAGTGTGCATACATATGTGTGTGCATACATGTATGGGTGTGCGCATGTGTGTGTTCATGCACATACATGCAAGCGTGTTTATGGATGCATGCATGTGTGTATCTCTTCATATGTGTATGTTTGTGTTGTTATATAAGGACAATGTGTGTTTGTGAATTTTTGTAAGTATGTGTGTTTTTTTGTGTATACATTTGAGTGTGCATGTGCTTTTGTGTGTGCATGTGCATGTGCACATGTGTGTGTGAGTGTTTATATATGCATGTGAGTGTGCATGCATATACATGTGTTTGCGATGTAAGTGTGTGTGCATATTCATGTTTTATTGTGTGTGCTTTCTGTGTGTATTTGTACGCTAGTTTGTGAGTGTAAGGGTGTGTGTGTGTGTGGATGTGAGTGTGTGTGTGCATGTGTGTGTGTGTACCAATGTTTGTGTGTGAATGTGTGTTTGAATGTGTTAATGTGAGTTTGTATGTGTGTGTGCATGCACTTGTGCATGCATGGTTGTGTCTTTTTCTGAGCATTGATGTGCTTGTGTTAATGTGCAAGTGTGTGTTTGTGCATGTTTGAATGTGTCTCTACATGCATGTTTTAGTGTGTCTGCATAGGTGTGTACTTGTGCATTCGTGTGTGTGAGCGCATGCATCTACTTATGTGCATATATATACAATTGTGTGTGTGTATATGTTCATGTGTGGTTGTGTGTGTGCATGTTTTTTGTTTATTCTTATATGTCAATATGATGGGTGTGGATATGGGAGTATGTGCATTTGTGTGATCCATTGTGTGTGTATAAGTTTGTGTGTGTGTGTGAGAGTGTGCATGTGTTTATATGCATGTGTTGGTGTACATGTATGAATGTTTCTTTGTGTGACTACATATGTGCATTGTGTTTATGTGTGTGTTTGCATGTGCGTTTAGTTGTGCATGTGTGTGCGTGCATCTATCTATAAGCATTTGTGTGAGTTTGTGTGTGTGTGTGCTTGTGTGTGTGTGTGGGTGTGTGTGCATGTGCATGCGATTTTGTGTGTTATTGTTGGGTGTGTTTGTGTGTTCATGTGTATGCATGAGCATGGGCACATGTGTGTACCTTTTCATATATCCATGTATGCATATGTATGTGTGTGCACATTAGTGTGCATGTGTCTGCATGTGTGTGTATGTGTATTTGTGTGTGCATGGGTGTGTGCTTGTTAGTGTGCATATGTGCATGTTTGTATATTTATGTGTGTATGAGAGAGTGTTCTACATGTTCTTATAGATGTGTGTGCATGTGTGCATGTGTGCATTTGAATGTGCATACTTTTATGTGTGCATGTGCATATGTCTGCACATGCCTATGCTCATATGTGTGTGTATGTGTGTATGCATTCTTGTGTGCTTATGTGTGTGTACATGCACTTGCATGTTTGTATGCATGTGTTGGTGCATGTGCATGTGTGTATGTCCATTCATTCTTGTGTGCATGTCCATTCATGCTTATGTGTTTGTGCACATGTGCATTTGTACATGAAAGCATGTGCAGGCACATGTGCATGCATTTGTGTGCAAGTCTGAGTGCATGTGCATATATGTGTGTATGTACATGTGTGCATGCTTTTGCATATTTATGTGTATATTTAAGTGTGTGTGTATATGCTTGTGTGCATTAGTGTGCATGTATGTGTGTGTGTGTGATGGTATGTATGTGCATGTGTGTGTTAGCCTATTCGTGTGCATGTGTGTGTATCTGTGTAACTTCGTGTGTTTGTGTACGCATTTTCATCCATATGCATGGTCTTGTTGTGCGTGGATGTGCACGTGTGTTTATTGTGTGCATGCATGCATGTTTGAATGTGCTTGTATCTATGTCTATGTGTGTGCACATGTGTATATGTGTATATGCATGTGTGTGCTTGTGTGTGTCATTGCATGTGCTATAGTTGCATTTTTGTGTATGTGTTTCTATCTTAATGGGTTTTTGTGGTGTGTTTGCATGTATATATTTATTTGTGAGCTTGCTTTTTTGTGTATGCAAGTGCATGTGTGCATGTCATCTTATGTGTGTATGTGTGAGCTTTTGAATGTGTACATATGTGTGGTTGTGTGTTTGTGTCTACATGTCTGTGTGTGGGTGGTGCATGTGTATGTGTGTAAGTGTGCATGTTCAAGTGTGTTTGTGTATGTGCATATGTGTCTGTCTATGTATGTGTTTGTGTATGCATATGTGTGGGTGTGTTTGTGTGTACATCATTTCATGTATTTGTGTGAGCATGTTTGTGTGTGTACATGTGGGTGCTTATGTGCATTCTTACATGCATGTATGTCCATTTTAGCATATGTGTGTTAGTGTGTGTGTATGTACGGCTATGTGACTTAGTGCATGCACATGTTTGTGTTTCGTGTGTGAGTTCTTGCATAGGTGTATGCTTGAGTGTGCTTGCATGTTTACATGTGACTATGCATTTGCATGTTTGTGTGTGTGCATCTGTGCAATTGCTCTTGTGTGTGTCTACGTGTGTGTGTGTGTGTTCTTTTGCATGTGTGCACACGTTCATGTGTGTGTGCAGGTGCATGTGTGCATGCATGCATGTATTTTTAGGTGCATGTTTGCATATTTGGGGTTGCATGCATATGCAAGTCTGTGTGTGTTTGCAAGTCCATCTTAGTGTGTGTTCCTTTTTGTGCTTGTGCACGTATTTGTTTTCTCATGTGTGAGCATGTTTGTGTGTGTGTATGCGGGTGCTTGTGTGCATTCTTACATGCATGTTTGTCCATTTTAGCATATGTGTGTTAGTGTGTGTCTGTGTGTATGTATTGCTATGGACTTAGTGTGTGTACCTATTTGTGTTGCATGTGTGAGTTCTTACATGTGTGCATGCTTAAGTGTGCTTGCGTGTTTGCATGCGACTATGCATTTGCATGTGTGTGTGCATTTGCACATTTGCTATTGTGTGTGCCTACGTGTGTGTGTTATTTTGCATGTGTGCATGTGTTCATGTGTGTGTGTGTGCAGGTGAATGTGTGTATGCATGCATGTATTTTTGGGTGCATGTTCACACATAAATGGTTGCATGCATATACAAGTGTGTGTGTGTGTGTGTGTGAACATGTGTATATGTCTTTGTACGTGTATGTGCATGTGTTTGTGTGTGTGCACTTGCAAGTGTGTTCTATTCTAGTCTGCATGTGTGTGTTTGTATGTGGGCATGTCTATACACATGGGTATACATGTGTCTGTGTCTATGTGTGCTTGATTCTTTATGTGCATATGTATGCGAGTGTAGTTGTACGTCTAAATGTGTGTGCATATTTTCCTTTTTATGTGTGTGTCTGCATTCGCATGTGTGTATGTGTGTTTGCAAGTCCAAATTAGTGTGTTCTTTTGTGTGCATGTGCATGTATTTGTTTTCTTATGTGTGTATATGTGTTGCTATGTTTGTGCATCTGTGTGAGCATGTGCACATATTGGTGTGTTTGAGTGTATGTGTGTGCATGTATATGGGTATAGGTGTGTTAATGATCATGTATGTGTGTGTGTGTGTTGTGCATGTGAGCCTTTTTATATATGTGTGTGAGTCCTTATGCATGTGTGTGTGTGTGTTGTGGGTGTGCATACATGTGCTTGTGTGCATGCCTATGTTTGTGTTCTTATGCCTATGGTTGTGGGTGCTTACTTGTTCATATGTGTGTTTGCATATGTGCATGGGTAAGCATGTGTGCTTACATGTACATGTGTGTGTGTTTGTGAACATGTGTGCACAAGGTTTATCCCTATGTGTGAGCATCTGTATGTGTGTGTGGGCATGCATGTGTGTGTGCCCGTGTGTATATGAGTGTGTGCATGTCTATGGTTGTTCATGCCTCTATCGTTATGTGTGCATGAGTGTGTGCATGCATATGTGTGTTTGTATGTGTTTATGTCCATGTTCATTTGTGTGCATTGGTGTATATGTGTGTGTATGTGTGTGTGTATACATGTGTGCATGTGTATTTGTTCATTTGTACATGTCCATACATGTTTATATATGTATGTGTGCATGAGTGCAGATGTGAGTGTACATAGGTGTGTTTTTGTGTGTGCATTCATGCATGTGTGTATTTGTGCATGTGCATGCATGCATGTTCTAATGTATGTGTCTGTGTGTGTGTGTGTGTGTCAATGTGCATATCTGTGCAAGTGTATACATGTGAGCATGTAGGTGTGTGTGTTTATGTGAACATGTGTGTGCATTCATGTGTGTGTGTGCATGTGCATGTGTGCATGTGTGCATATGGGCATGCATGTGTGAGTGTATGCACATATGTTTATTTATGAGTGTGCATCAATGTTTGTGGGTGCATGGGTCCATGTGTTCATGTGCAAGTATCGAAAAAAACATAAAAAATCATAAAATAATTTAGAGTTATAAAGATTTTTATTAATAAAAAATAAATCCTTTCTATCAAGAGAATTTTTTTCTTGATATTAAAAAAATATTTTAGTGCAAAAAAAAAGAAACTCATAGCTAACTTAAATTTTTCTAGTTTTATGTTAATGAAAATTTTGAAAATTTGTTTTGTGTGTTTCATTTTTCAAAAAATTATTCCTAAAGATCAAACTATGATAAATGAATTAACACAATAAAAATAATTAAAAATGTAAAAGATAAGTATGTAAATGTTTAAAAAAATATATTTTAAAAATTTTATTTATAATACTTAATAGATTGTATTGTGAAAATATAATCTTGTTGAATGCAATATTGTAGATAATTAAAAGAAATAAGAATAAAAATGGTCGACTTGATAATACTAAATGTATTTGGGTTGCCTTGCTAATTGCAAAGGTCATACATTGAAAAAAGATGGTATAAAAAAGACTAAAAAAAGCTAAAATCTAACAAATGATAAGCCCATTCAATCATTTAGCAATAAATAAATAATTAATCAAAAAAATATTAAATGACATAAAATTGATTATTAAGTGTGTGTGCTTTTGTGTGTTTTTGGGTGAGCATTTAAGTTTGTTTGGATGTCTGCATGTGCATGTGTATTTGTGCATGTCTATGTGATTGCATGTGCATATGCATATGTGTGCATATGTTTGTGCATATGTGCAAGTGTTAGTGTGTGTGTGTGTGCATAAGGCTTTATGTGCGTGCATGTGTGTGTGTGCTTGTCCATGCAAATATGTGTTCATGGCGTTTGTATGAAAGTGCTTGTTTATACATGTGTATGTGCATTTATGTGGAGTATGCAAGTGTATGTATGTGTGTGTGTTTGCATATATGTGCACATGCATGTATTTTTCTATGTGTGTGTGTGCATGTGCTTGTGTGTGCATGTGTGCTTATGCATTTGTGTGCAAGTGCTGTAGCATGTGCATGCATGGATACATGCATGTGTATTCATCTTTGTGTGAGTGTGTGTGCATTTGTGGATGTTAGCATACATGTGTGTGTACTTATTTATGCATATATGTGTGAGTGTATGTTCATGCACACATGTGTGTAGATGTGTGCACAAGTGTTAATGTTAGTGATTGTGCTTGTGCGTTTACTTATGTGTGCATATGCATGTGTGTGCATCGGTGTGCACGTATGCATGCGTGTTTTTACATGCATGTAGGAACACATGTGTATGTGCATGTTTGTGTCTACGTGTGTTCATGTGTGTATGCATCTATGTGTATGCATGTGCATGTTAATCCATGTCATGTGTGTGTGCACACACGTCTGTGTGTGTGTGTTAGCATGCATGTATGCATGTGTGCCTGTGTTTTCTTGTGTTTCTTTGTGTCTATGTGCATACACATGCGTGTTTATGTATGTGTGTACACACACATTTGTGTATTTGTGTAATGTTTTCTGCATATGAGTGTAGACATGTGTGTGCTTGTGCGAGTGTATGGGTGAGTTTGTGTGCTTGTACATGCATGCATATGTTCTCATGTGTGGATTTGTTTCTGTATGTTGCGTGTGCATGTGTGTGTGAATGTTTGTGCTCATGTGTTTTTTATATGTATTATGTATGCATGTGTTTGTGCATGTGTGTCTATAAGAATGTGTGAGTATTTGTGTGTGAGTGTGTGCCCATATATATATATATATGTGTACATGTCTGTGTGTACATGGGTGTGTGGCTTTGAGGGTGTGCATGTGTGTGTTGTTGAGTGCATCTATGTCTATGTGTTTGTGCCCATACATGTGTCTATTAACCTATGTGAGTTTGTGCACATGTGTTTATGCATCTGTGAGCATGTGCTTATGTGTATGTTTTTGTGCATGCATGTGCATGCGCTTGTGAGTGCATATGTGTACATCTGTGTCTAACATGCATGAGTGTGTGCATGCATGTGTGTTTGTGGGTATGTCTTTGTGTGCTTGGGCATGTGTTTGTGAGTGTGTTTGGATGCTTGTAGGTTTGCACGTGTGTGTGTGCGAGTGAGTATGTCTATGCGTGTTATTATGTGAGGGGATTGTGTTTGTGCATTTGTGTTTGTGTGAGTAACTGGGTGTTTATTCATGTGCATGTATGTGTATTTTTATGTGCATGTGTATGTGTGAGTCTGTTTGAATGCATGCAAGCTCATTTGTGGGTGCATGTGCATTTGTGTGCATGTACATGTGTGTGCATGACTGTGCATGTGTATATGCATGTGCATATGCTTGCATGTTTATGTGTCTATCTATGTGGGCTTGTGTGTGTGTTTATGTTTAGGTATGTGTATATGGTGTTCTTGTGCATATGCATGGGTGTATGCATATGTTCGCATCATCGAGCATGCGAGTAAGTATGTGAGTCTTTTATGTATGTGTGTGAGTGCATTTGTGGGTACACATGTTGGTGTATATGTGTGCATGCCTACGTTCGTGCATGTGTGAGTGTTTGTGCATGTGGGTGTGTTTGTGTGTTTGCAAGTGGGTATGTTTGTGTGTGTGTCTGCCTATGTTTGCGTGTGTGTGCACGTGTATATGTGTGCATGTGTGTGTGTGCATATGAGTGTGGGCATGTGTGCATGCATGTATGCATGTGCATGTGGTTATGTGCACATCTATATGTGTTTGGTGTAGATGCATGCATATGTGTGTGCTTGTGTATGCTTATGTTTTTATCTTTATTCATGTTTATGTATGTATGTGTGCATGTGTCAGTACGTGTGTGTGTGTGTGTCTAAGTGCGCCTATGTGTGTGGAGATGTGCGAGCATGTGTGCATGTGTGTTTGTGTACGTGCACATTTTTGTGTGCAGTTGTTTATGTGTGTATAGTTATTTATCTATGTATGCATGTGTTTTCATGTGTTTCTATGTGTATACATGTGCATGTGCATGTGAGTACTTTGCTGCACAAGTAATTGTATGTTCATGTGTGCATGTGTGCATATGTGTTTGTATGCATGTGGTTGTGTATCTATGTCCATGTGTGTCTTTTTTCATGGGCATGTGCATTTGTGTGTTTGGACATCTCTGTGCTAATGCAATTGCATATATATATATGTGTGTGTGTTTATGTGCCTATTAGCATGTGCGAGTGCAGGCATGCATCTGTATGTGTGAGCATCATTCTATTTAGGGGCATGTGTGTATGAAATTTTTCATGCACTTGCCCATATGTGTCATGCCTTTGTGTGAGTGTGTATGTGTGTGTGTATTTGTACATGTCAATAGATGTATGTGTGTGAGTGTGCTTGTCTAGTTGTGTGTTATTTTTTGTGTCTATTTGCATCTACATACATGTGTGTGTGTTCTCATGCTTCCATTTGTGTGTATGCATGTGTGTATGAGTTTGTGTGAATGTGCTTGTGTGTGTGTGTGTTTGCATGCATGTGTGAGTGTGTGTACATGCGCATGTGTGTGCCCATGTGTATTTGCCTCTGTCTATATCTATGTGTTTTTGAGCATGTTTATGTGCAAGTGCTAGTAAGTGTGTGCGTGCATGTTCATGTTTGTGTGTGGGAGCACTTGTGTTTATAATTGTGTGTGTGTGTGTGTGCTTGCTTGATTATGGGTGATTTTAAGTGCCTGTGTTTGCATGCATGTGGGTGCATCTTGGAGCTTTTGTTTAAGTGTGTGCTTGCCTATCTATGTTTATGTGGATAGGTGTGTGGGTTGGTATGTGTGTTCATGTGTGTGTCAATGTGTGCTGGTGTGTGTCTGGGTGCATACAAATGTGCTTCTATGCCTCAGTTTGCATACATGTGTGTGCACATAAGTGTGTGTGGGTGGGTGTGTGTGTGCATGTCTTTATGTATATTTGTAGTATGTTCATGTGTGTGTTTGTGTGAGTGTGTGCTTATTTTTTTGTGTAAGTAGGTTTGTGTGCATGTGCATGTACATGTGTGTGTGCATGAGTGCTTGCATATGTGTTTGGTTGAGAGTGCAAGTGAATATACATATTTGGGTGCATGTGCCTACACATGTGTGTTTGTGCATGTGTTCCTTTGCAAGTGTCTGTGGATTTGTGTGTGTATCCATTTGTAGGGCTGTATGTGTGTGGGTGTGTTTGTCTAGATGTGTGTGTGTGAACACATATGTGTATGTGTATGTCCATGTGTGCATGTGTGTGTGTTTTTATTTGTGCATTTGAAAATGCTTGTGCATGTGCTTGTGTGCATTTGCATGTGTGTCCACGGGTGTGCATGTGCATGTGTGAATGTGTGTGTGTGCGAGAGTGCACATTTGTGCATGTATGGGTGTGTGTGAGAATGCATGTGTGTAAGTACACATGTGTCCTTGTGGGTGTGTGCATGCATGCATTTATTTGTGCATAGGAATGTATGTTCACTTGTGCAAATGCATTGTCATGCTTTTGTTTGTTGTATGCCTACATTTATGCATACATGTCCATGTATGTGTTTTCATTTTGCATGGGTATGTTGTGTGTGTATGCGTGTGTGTGGGTGGGCATTTGGATTGGCGTGTGAGCATGTTTGCATCTGTTCTTATGTCTGCATGTGCTTGTAAATGTGTGTGTTCCTGTGCATGCATTTGTATGTATGTGGGTTTTGTGTGTGTGTGTGCATGTATATGTATATGTGTGTGTATGTGTACATGTGAGTGTGTGTGTCTATATCTACATTTTTTATGCAGGTGTGTGGTGTGTGGAGGGGCAAGTGTGAGTCTGCATGTGTGTTTTTATGTGTGTGCATGTGTTGGTGCATTTTGTATGTGCATGTGTGTGTGCACATGCATGTGTGTGTTTGTGTGCATTTGTGTGCATGCATGTTCACACATGCATTTGCATGTACATTGACATGTGTGTGTGTGTGCTTGCATCTTTGTGTGAATGCATACAACTTTTACGTATGACTAATTGTATTTGTATTTATGCATTCATGTATATTTGTGTATTTGTGTGAGTGTACGGTTGTGAGCACATGTGAATGTGTTCAAGCATGTGTGTGCGCTTGCATGCATGCACATGTGTGTGCATGGGTGCATACTTGGGTGTACCTATGTGCATGTCCATGTGCATGTAGGTGTGGTAGTGTGTGAAGCTTTGTTTGTCCATTTGAGTGTGTGCATAGCCGTCTAAGTCTATGTATGTGTGAGTGCATATGTGTGCAAGTTCATGCATGTGAATGCTCATGTACATGCATTTATGTGTGTCTTTCTGCACTTGTATGTATGTGAGGGTGCTCATGTGTGTCTACATGTGTGTGCATGTGCATGTGTGCATGGGTAAGCATGTGTGTGTGCATTTGTTGGTGCATATATGTGTATTCGTATGTGTGTGTGCTTCTAAGCTTGCATATGTGTGTGTATTTATGTTTGCATGCAAATTTGTGTGTGTTTCCATGCTTGCATGCATGCATATGTGTGTGTGTTTGCATATTTGTGTGTTCATGTATGTTTGTAAGCATATTTATTTGTATGCATGTGTTTGTGTGCATGTTTGTGCATATGTGTATGTGTGCTTATGTGTTTGTATAAGTGCATGAATGTGTGCACGTGTTGGTGTGTTCATGCATGTATGTGTGTGTGTATACTTGGGTGTGTATTTGCGTGCATGTGTATACATACACATGTGTGAGTGTGTTTGCTTTTGCTTTTGCATCTAAGAATTTGTGTAGGAGGTGGGGATTTGTGTGTGTATGAGAGTGCATATGTGTATGGGCATGCATGTGTGTGCTCATGTACATGCATTTTGTTTATGTGTTTGTGCACTTGTATGCATGCGAGGGTGTGCATTTGTATATGCATGCCTACACATGTGCTTGGGTACACATGGGTGCGCAATTACACGTGTTTGTTCATGTGTCGATGCATGTGTCTTTTTTGCCTAGGCCATTAGGCGTGTGCATATGCATGTGTGTGCATGCGTGAGTGCGTTTGTATGCATGTGCTTGTCTTTGCATGCTTGCATGTATATATGTGTGTTTGCTTGCTTGCATTCATGTGTGTGTGTGGAAATTTGTGTTTGTCTATATCTATGCATATTCATATGTGAGCATATGTGTGTGTACATGTCAACGCGTCAGTTTGTTTGTTTATGTGCATGTCTATATGTGTGTGAGTGCCTATTTTCGTGCATGTGTACTTTTATGCTTACTATGTGTGCATTTGTGCATGTTTTTGTGTGTGAATGGGTGTGTGTTATCATGCAAGTATGCATATGTGTTTATGTTTATATGCACATGTGTTTGTGATTGTGCTTGCATGTGTGTGAGTCTATATGTACATGTTTGAATGTGTGTGCATGGGCACTTGAGCACTTATGTGTGTGTGTTTGTGTGACTACATGTGTGTGTGTGTTTGTATGTGTGTGCATGTATATGCATGTGAGTTTGTGGTTGTGTGCATGTTTTTATGTGTTTGTGTTCATGCATGTGTCAATGTGTGAGTGTTTGTTTGTGTTTGTCCATGTGTGTTTATGTGCATGTGTATATATGCATGTACAAGTATGATTGTGTGTGCATGTGTATTCTTATCTATGTTTGTGTGTGTGTTAATGAGCATTTGTGTGCGTATATGCATTTAGGGATGTGTTTATATTCATGTGTGTGTATCTATTCATTTGCATGTGCGTGCATGTGTGTGTGTGTGGATGCATGTGTGTTTATGTTAGTGTGTGTGGCTATGTGTGGTTATTTCTATGTGTGCATGTGGGTCTCTACATGAGTGTATTTGTGTGCATGCATGTGTGTGGTGTTCATGTGTCTAAGCATGTATGCATGTGCATGTATGTTTGTGTGTGTGTGCATGTGTGTGTGCATGTGCATATGAAAATGTGTTTGTGTGTGCATGTGTTTTTATGTCTATGTGCTTATGTGTGCATGTGCACGTGCGAGTGTGTGCACATGTGTCTATTTATGAGTGTAATAGTGCATGTGTAGACATTTGTGCATGTGACTACTGGTGGTGTTTGTGGGTGCATTTGTTTTGTATGTGTGAGTGCATCCATGTGTCGATGTGTGCATGTGTGTGTGCACATTTGTAGACATGAGTTTGTGTGTGTGTTTTTGTGCATGTGCATGCTTATGTGTACGTGTGTGTGTGTGTGTGCATATGTATGTTTGTGTATGTGTGTGTTTTTATGGATTTGCATGCGTGCACATGTGTGTGTGTGTGTGAGTGTACTTGTGTGTATGTGTTCGTATGTATTGTTGTGTGATTGGATATTTGTATGTATGCAAGTGTGCGTGGCTGTGCAGGAGTGCATGTGTGTGTGTATGTGCATGTAATCACAAGTGTGTGTGTGTAGGTGCATGCTTGTGTGTGTTCGTGTGCGCACGCATGTGTGTATAGGATTATATGCATGTGAGTGTGTGTGTACTCATGTTTGCATGTCTATGTGCCTGCATGTGTGTCTATATGCACGTGTGTGTGGGTACATGTGTGTGCATATGTGTGTGCTAGTGCACAGGCATGTGTGGGTGTACATGTGAATGTGAGTGTTTGTGTGTATGTGTGTGCATATGTATGTGCATGTGTGTGCATGTGTGTGTCATGTGTCTATGTGTGTATGCATATGTGTGTGTACGTGAGTGTGAGTGCACATGTGTGCATGTGTGTATGTGTGTGTGCTTGTGAGTGTGTGTGAACATGCAAGCATAAGATCATGTGCTTGCACGTACATAAGCATTCATTCTTATGTGTGTGCATCTATGAGTGTGTGCACGTGTGTGCATGTATAAATGTATGTGCATTTGTGTATATGTGTTTGTGTGTGTGCTAGTGTGCGTAAGGGCTTGTGTATGTGTATGTTTGTATGCGAGTATGTGTACATTTGTGTATGTGTGCATTTCTATGTGCGCATGTGCATGTGTGTGCACTCCTATGTGTGAGTGAGTGTGTGTGTATGTGTGCATATTTATGAACTTGTTTTTTGTGTGTGCCTATGAGTTTGCATGTGAGTGTGCATGATTATGTGCAAGCTTGTACATATGTATGTGTGTGCATGTGCAGGTGTCTGTGTGTCAGTGTTAGTGTGCTTGCATGTGTGCATATGAGTGTGCATGCGTGCATGTGCATATCATTGTGTGTGCATGTTCGTATTTTATGTGTGTATGTGTATGTTTGTGCACTTGTATGTGTGCCTTTGATTTTGCTTGTAAATGTGCTTATCTTTGTGCATGTGTGCATGAGTGAGGATGTATTTGTGTGTGTGTGCATATTAATGGGTGGTTGTAGACATGTGTTTAAGTGTGCCTATGCATGTTTGTGTTTTTGCATCCATGTGTGAGTTTTTTGTATGTGTATGTGCGTACATTTGTATGCATGCATGTGTGTGTGCATGAGTGTGTGTATACGTACTTATGTGTGTGTGGTTGCATCTGTGTGTGCTTTTGTGCATGCAATCTTGTGTGTGTGTGTGTTTTTATGTGTGTTTGGGTGTGTGTTGTGCATGTGCATGTATGAGTGTTTGTGTGCACATCTATGTGCATATGAGTGGGTGCGTGTGTGCATTCATGAATGTGTGCATATTCACATGCATGTTTGTGCTCGTGTGTGTGTTGTTGTGCATATGTGTGCACACGCATGTGTGCATGTTGATGTACTTTATTGTGTTCATGTGTATGCATGGGTGTACGTGTGTGTGCGGGTGGGTGGGTATGCTTTTGTGTGTGTGCATGTGTGCATGTATGTATGTTAATGTGTGCTTGTGTGAGTCGATGCATGCATGTGTACTTGTTTGCATGTATTTGTGTGTGTGTGTGCATGCTTTTGTGTGTGTCTTTGAGTGTGTGAGTGTAGGAATGTATGTGTGAATGTGTAAGTGTATGTATGAGTGTGCATCTACGTATGCATGTGTATGTGTTTATTTGCTTATGAGTGGGAGCATGTGCGTATGCATTCAAGTGTGTATGTGTACTCACTTGTATGCATGTGTGTGTGACATGTGAGTGTGCGTGCGTGTAGGTGGGCATGCATGAGTTTGTGTGCATACATGCTTGTGAATGTATGGTTTCGTGTGTGCATGCTCTTATGTATATCTATGTGTGTCTATGTGTGCATGTGTGTGTGCAAGTGTGTGTGTGTGCATCTGTGCACATGTGCATGGGCACATGTGTGCATATGCATATGGTTACTTATACACGTGCACTTGTGTGCATGTGTGTAGACATGTGTGTGTGTGTATGTGTGCATGTGTGCATGTTTGTGCTTGTGTCTATGCATATCTGTGCTTGAGTACATGTGATTCTATGTTAATATTTGTCTGTGTGTTTGCTTATGTATGTATGTTGGTGGGTGCATGTGTGCATGCACATGTGTGTATGTGTACATTTATATGTGTTTGTGTGTGTATACTGCATGCGAGTGTTTGCATGTGTGTTTGTGTAGTTGTGGATTTGTGTTTGTGTGCCTATGACTACAAGTTTGTGCTTGTGTTCATGTGTGTTTGTTTGTGTGTATATGTGTATGCATGTGTATTCCTATGTTTATTTGTTTTTCTTTGTGTGTGTGCATGCGTTTATGCTGTTATCCATGTCTATGTGTGTGTGTGTGTATGTTTACATGCATGTAAATGTATGTTTGTGTGTAGGTGTGTGTGTGTGTTCGTAAGAATGTGTGCGTGTGTGTCTATATACATGTGTTTGTTTGTGTAAACATTTGCATGTATATGTGTGTACCAACATATGTGAGTGTGTGTTAATTTGCGTGCACATATACAAAGGTGTGTGCATTTGTTCATGTGCACATGTGTGTTTATTCATGTGTGTGGGTGTATTTAGGTGATCACATGTCTAAGTGTATGTACAATTTTGCATATGTGTGCATGCACATGAGTACATGTGTGTGTGTGATCATGTGCACATGTGCTCATGTGCATGTGTTTGATAATGCATCTGTGTCTATGTGTGTCTACACATGTGTGTGCGTGTATGTGTTTTCATGTGAGTGTGCCTATTTGTGCTTGTGTGTGTCCATGTGAGTATCCACTGGTGTGCATGTATGTTTGCATGTGTGTGAGTTTTAGTGCACCTATTTGTGTGGGTTCATGCATGCATATTTATGCATATGTGTGCATGCGCATGTGCATGTTTTTGTGTGTATTTTCTTATGCATGTGTACGTGTGCCTATGCTTGTGTGTGTGCACTCACATATGTTCATATATAAATGTGCGCACATGTGAGTTTATGTGCTTATGAGCATGTGTGTTTGTGCTTATATGCTTGTGTGGGTGCTTCTTTATTTGCATATGTTTGCATTTATTTGTTTGTGTGCATGTGTTCGTCTACATGTGTCCATGTGTGTTTACACATGTGTGATTATGTATGTTTTTGTGCATGCATGTGTGCAGGCATGGGCGTGTGTATGTATGTGGTCATGCATTTGTCCTGTGTGTGTTTGTATGCATGTATGTGTGTGGGTATGAGTGGTTGCATAGGTGAATGTTTGTGCATGTGTGTGGATACGTGTGTATGTGTGTGTGCATGCATATATGTGTGTGTGTGTGTGCACATGTGTACAAGTTTTGTGTGCATGCATCTATGTATGAGGGCATACATATGTGTGAGCATCTGTGTATGCATGGGTGTGTGTGCACGTGCTATGTGTGAGTGCATTTGTGCATGTGTGTGCATAAGGGTGTGTATGTTTGTTCTTATGTGTATCTTTAAGCATGTACGTGCATGTTCTTTTTCGTGTGTGTGTGGTTTTGTGTGGTTGTGTTTGTGCATATGTGTGGGTGTGTGTTGTTGTGCGTGTGCATGTAGATGCATACATCTATGTGTGTGCTTGCATGTGTGTTTATGTATGTGTTTGTTTATGTACGTATGTTTGTGTGGGTTTGTGTCTGAGTTTTGTGTGCATGTGTGTGTGCATGAAGGTTTGCGTATGTGTGTGCATGTGTGTTCGTGCTATTATGTGTGTTGTTCTTTTGTGTGTGCGTATGCACGTTTGTACATGTGTGAATTTCTATGTGTGTTTGTGTGTGTGTATGCACAAGCATCTTAGTAGGTATGCATGCATATTTATGAGCACATGTGTGTATATTTATGTGTATGCTTATGTGTGTGTTTGTTAGTGTATAAACTTCTACTCTTGTGAGTGCATTCTTGCATATGTGAGTGCATGTATGTCAACTCGTGTATGTGTGTGGTTGGATTTATGTGTGTGCATACTTGCATGTTGGTTTGTGTATGTTTGCATGTTTTTGCATGCGTGCATGTGGGTGTGCATGCATGTGCATGTGTGTTTTCTTAAGAGTGTGCATGTGCATGTGTGCGTGGGTGTGCATATGAGTGTATGTGCGAGCAAATATTTTTGTACATCCATATGCATGTGAGTGTGTGCAAGTGTGTGTACATGTGCATGCACGGGTACACATGTGTGCATGAATATGTGTTTTTTGCATGTATATATGAGTGCATGTTTTTGTGTCTATGCCCTTAAGTGTGTGCATCTACATGTGTCTTTTTATAGATGTGCACAATGTGCACATCTATACTTGTGTGTATTCATGTGTGTTAGTTTTTCTGCATTTGTCTATGTGGGTATGCATGTTAATTTTGCATTGGTTTGGGTAGATGTGTGTACGTGTGTATATACGTGTATGTGCTTGCATGTGTGACTTTGTGTGTATGTGTGTGCACATGTTTAGGTTGTTGTGCACATGCTTGTGATGGTGTGTGCACATGCATGTTTATGTGTGTGTGTTCACGTTTATGTGTGTGCATACATGTGCATGTGTTTGTATGTGTTCGTGAGTGTGCATGCATGCTTATGTGTGTATGTCTCTGCATTTGTGCATAATAACACGTGTGATGTGTGCAAGTGTGCTTGTGTCTATGTGCATGCATGATCATGTGCGTAAGTGTTTGTGCATGTTTGCATGTTTGTGTGCACATGTGTTTGTGTGTGCATGTGCATATTTTGTGAATCTTTAGATGTGTGTGGTTATTTGTTTGCTTGTACGTGTCTATGTGTGCATGTGTGCATGCATGTGTTTGTGTGCTGTATGCACATGTGTACATGTGTGTGTATGTGTTTATGGGTGTGGGTGTAGGTAGGTCTGTGTGTGCATGCATGTGTGTGCACCTATGTATGTATGTGTGAGAGTGTGTGTATATGCACATATGCATATGTGCATTCTTGTGCATGTACAAGTGTATGTTCATGTGTGCGTGCATGAGTGTGTGTGCATGCATGTGTGCTAAGGTGTATGTGCCAATGGGTGTGCATGTGTAATGAAAGCTTGTGCATGTGCATATTTGTGCTTGTGTATTTATGTGTGTTCCTAAGCACATGTGTGAGTTCATGTTCATGGGCTTGTGTGAGTGAAGGTGCAAGTGTGTGCATGCATGTGTGTGTGTATTTGTGTTCATGTTTGAATGTGTGTATACGTGTGTGTGCAGGTGTGTTCTTTTGGGCACGTGTGCATGCACACATGTGAGCGCATGTGTGGGTGTTCGTGTGACATCATGTGTGTATGTGTGCACGAGTGTTTGCATGGTTTGCCTGTACGTGAGTTTGTATGCATATTTTTGTTCATGTTTTGCTTGTGTGCATGTGTGTGTGTGGATGGATGCATGTGAGTATGTGTACATCCATGTTACTACTTGTGTGTGCATGCAAGTGTATTTGGTTGTGCATGTGTTTGTTTGTTTATGTGTGTGTGTGCGTGAGAATGCTAGAGTATTTATGTGCTTGTGTTTATGCACTTTTGGGGTATGTGTATGCTTTTGTCCATGCATTTGTGTGCATGTATGCATTTGTGTGGTTGTGTGCACAAGAGTGTCTACATGTGTGTATGTGTTCATGCACATGCATGTGTACACATGCTTTGGTATGCATGTGTTCGAATGCATATGCTTATGTGTGTGGGTGTGTGCGCATGAATGTTTTTGTGCTTGTGCATATGTTTGTACATGCTTAGACATGTTTATGTGTGAGAACTTATGAGTGTGTACATGTGAATGTATGCATATGTGTGTGTATGTGCATGTGCACATGTGTGCATGTAGACATGTGTGTATGCATGTGTGTGTGTGTGTGCATATATGTGTTCTTGTATAGGTGGGAATGTGCCTGTGCATGTATATACCTTTATTAGTATATATGTGTGTTGGTGCATGTGTGTACATGTGTGTGCTTCCATGTGTGTGTGAGTTGCCATATGCACGCATATGAGTACATAAATGTGTGTGTGTTTACGAGCATGTGCATGTGTGCATGCTTGTGTGCATGCATGTGTGTTGGCTTGTGTGTGTGCATGTGCATCTGTAGACACATGCATGTGTGTGTACGAGTGCGTGTATATGTCAGTTTGCAAGCATGTGTGTGCACGTGTATGCAAATGTGTACGTGGTGTGTGTCTATGCATGTGCACTTGTGCATTTGTGTGTGTGGGCATCTATGATATTTATATGTGTGTGTGTATGTTTGTTTATGTGTGTACATGTATGTGTATGTAGACACATGTGTATACTTGTGGGTGTTTTTTTTTCTATGTGTATTTGTGTGTGTGCATGTGTGTGATTGAGTGTGTGTGTGTTTGTGTGTATGATCCTATGTCTATGACTGTGCATGTGTGTGTGTATGTGTTCTTGTGTGCACTTGTGTGTCGGTGCTAGATTTCATGTGTGTGTGTTTATGCATGTATGTGTGTGGGCATGAGCGCGTGTATGTGAAGGTTATTTTGTGCATGTGTGAGCATAAGCAAGTGTTTGTGTGTTTGTATATGTGTGTGTGCTTCGATGTGTGTATGTGTGTGTGTGTGTGCATGTTTGTGTACTTGTGCTTGTTTGTGTGTGTATACATATATGCATGTGTGTTTGCATACATGCATATGTGAATTTCGGTACAAACGTGCATATGTGAATGTCTATACAAACATGCACGTGCGCTTGTGTCTTTGTGCATGTGTATTTTTGCAAGTGTGTATGTGTGTATTTTCATGTGTACAAGTGTCTATCTGTGCATATGTGTAAGTGCGTGTGCATGCATGTGTGTTTGTGATCTTATGTGTATGTATAAGTGTTGTTATGAATGTGTGCTTGCATGTGTGCACACATTAATGTGGATGGGCACATGGATCTATTTCTATGTGTGCATGTGTGTGTGCAAGTGTGCATGTAGGTGGGTTAGTGGGTGTGGATGCATGAGCATGTGGGCATGGGCATGTGTGTGTGTGCACATATGTGTACATGAGTGTGAGTGTGTGTTGGTGCATGCATATAGGTTTGTGTGCATGTGTGTGTTTGTGAGAGTGTGTGTGCATTTGTGTGTGCCTATGCATTTACTTGTGTGTGTGTGTGTGTATACAATTGTATGCATGTGCGTGTGCTTGTAAGTTTACGAGTGTGTGGTTAGGTATGTTCATGTGTATGTGTCTGCTTATGCATGTATGAGTGTGGGTGTACATGTATGTGTACATGTGTGTGCATAAGTGTTTGTGAGTGTGTGGATGTGGGCATGTATGATTGTAGGTGTGTGTACATGCATGTGTGGCCATGTATTTGCATGTGTGTGTGTGTGTGCATGTGCATGTGTGTGTGCATACAGGCATGTGTGTTTGTGCGTGTGCATGTGTGTTGTTTATTAGTGTACATATTCATTTGTATTTGTGTGCATGGCTGTGTGTGGCTTTATGCATATGCATGTGCATTTGTATGTGCATGCTTATGTGCTTGTGTGTTTGTGCATGCTTGTGTTTGTGTGTGTCATCTATTAATCTATGTATATGTGCATATATGTATTTCTATGTGTATAGTTTGTGTGCATGTTTGTATGAATGCATGTGTGTGTGTGCGCATGAGTGTGCATGAGTGCGTGTGGATGTTTGTAAGTAAACATGGTCACACAGTCTCCTTATGACTCATTAAGCCCATTGCCAAGATCTTCAGGCTACTTGGCTCGAGTTTATGGGCTTAGCCATGTGTTAGATTGTTTGGCCAAATTTTTTGTTTTCTTGAAACATGTTTTATATATTTATTTATTAATATTTTATTACTTTTAAAAGAAATTTAATTGCTATTAAAATATCAAAAATGTCATGACTTGTTATGCTTCCAAGTTGGATTGGGTTTGGCCGAGACATGGGCCTCATTCAACTTGCTTTAGATGGTTTATTTACACGCAACTCCTTAGGCAGATTTCCTTGTACTTCAGGCCACTTGGCCGAAGCCTATTGGCTTGGCTACTTGTTGGGTTATTTTTCAAATTTTTTTGTTTTTAAAAACCTCTTTCATATATTTATTATTATTGTTTTTATTACTTTTGAAAGGAATTTTCTAGCTATTAAAATTACAAAATAGTTTTGTAACTACTAAAATAATAATACACAATAAATCAATAATAATACATATAATTGAATGTAGTTATGATCCTAATTATACAAGATCTAATTAAGTAATAAGATAAATAATCAAACTAGTTGATACTTTAGAGATAAACTCTTGGCGGTCAGCTTCTCCTTCATGAGTTTGATCCACGACTCCTTGATCAGCCATTTAAGACACAACTAGAGAGGAGGTTCCATCACAACTTGACTTTGCTTCACTTGTGAATTACTCCATGAGATATCTGGTCAAAGCAGTTCAATTGATTGATCCTATAAGAGTTTCAGATGCTTGACCGAAAAAAACTTGAGAAATATATCAAAAAAACTAACACAACTATTTTGTTGTCATTAAATAAGTGATGTCTTGATCAAAAGTACAATCATATCCCTTATTTTAAGATGACAAAATAGTGAAATAAAAATATATAAATTATGTAAGCATATATATGCTCCTCTTACATTCTTGCTTACCTTAAATATATGAAATTGATATAATTATGCACAAGCTTGAGTTGTATTAAATGTTTTTTTTCATACATCTCTCCTTGTTTTTGTCATGCAACAAAAGTTAAAATAAAAGAGAAAGATGCAAACAAAGGTACACATGGCAATAATATTTATACATAATTTGACTTTAAATATCTAAGGGTTTAGTGCATCTTTGTTAAAAAATATATCAAAAAAATTAATTTATTAATTTTTAAGCATAATTAAAAAATAATCATTATACTTTATAAGGGAAAATATTAACCATCTTTTATAGACATAACAATACTAATTAATTATTATGCAGTCTATTCGTGTGTAGTTTAATAATTTTGAAGATTTTAAACTCTTTTACTTTATATATGTCTCTAACAATTTTTATGAGAACTAAATTTAAAATAAAATCACAAGATCAAACATGTTTTCAAGGACTTCTCCCATTTTTAAATTCAAAAAGATTAAGAGATATATAATGGAATCATGGATATGCAACTATAAATTCTAAGAACTATAGTTAATTTATAATTAATAAATCATTTCCTATCAATGTTAATAATAAAGTCTAAGAGAATTCACTTGTAAAAATTATTTATAGCTTTACCACAATGATATGAACTAACAAATCTAAATTTCTTTCAAAAAGAAACAATAATGCTTTAGTCTTTATCCAAAAAAAATTAATTTAATAAAAATTATTAAATATTTTAATAAGGAAAGATCTTGGATATATTTAACGGATAAAATTGTTTACTCTCCATGATGTCTAGCCTAAGCTTTCCCTAAGTTTTATTACTATATTTCTATTAAACTGTTAATGATATAATCCCTAATAAACTGAAATATAATATTTTTTATGATTTCTCATGTAATGATTAAGTTGATTATATACCCTTAGTACAAACCCAATATTATTTGTACTAGTTGCTTATATTTCATATAGTTTATTCTTGAATACCAATTTAGCTCTAATCAATTGTTGATGACTAAGCATATGAACTAATTTTTCTACTTAATTTCTCTCTAGTGCAACTAATTATCAATTCGTGACATGAACCTACACCCTTAAGAGCTTCTTCAACAAATATTGGTTGGATGAATGATGCAAATGTATTTGATCAATTACAGTTATAGAAACTTAGGTTCTAAATCCTTGACTAGCATATCATTTAATTAATTCAAATGGATTTTTACGTTATCATACTAAAGAAAGTTGTTAACAACCTTCTTTATATTCCTTTCTAATTTACCTTTTTTCCTTCAATTCTAAATTCACAAATAATTCTATATAATTATTAAAATATTTATTTTTTATTTTTTTATAAATAACTCATCAAAAAACAACATGTATATTTTTATTTTTTGAATTCTCAAATCATATTAATAAAATTTTCAAATATCTTCTCTTTTGGAAAGAAAAATAATTAATATAAACTAGAAACTTTATGATCTATATTATCTACAAACATATAGTGTTTACTATTTTTCCTTGAATACTATTGCATGTTTTTTAAATTGGGAGATAAAATTGATCTCATATTTTTTATTCTTTATAATAGTCATACAGATATTTATTTTTTAAAATTTATTAAATAAAAATAATTTTATCTTTCTAATTATCTAACCAATTTAACAAAACCTATTATTGTTAAACTTTTATTCTTATAAAAGTTAACTCATGTAAATTTAGAGAAAATATATGTCAATAAAAAAGTCCAAGTTTCTTTTCATCTAAACTTAAGAATTTTTTTGTCCAAAATAAATTATCTATAAAGGACTACTAATTGTTGTGTTCATTTTTAATAACAAATCATATCATCATTCAATTACATTTTATCAAAGCATGTTATTAAGAAACTATGGTGTTGATTTGCTTACAATATTTGAATTCATTATACAACAATTGTATGCATTAACTAATAAATTCTAAATAATTAATATTGCTTAATACTAAGTCGTAATCGATTTTGTATGCTCAACTATAAGTGCATAAAAAGAAATAGTCAATTAATTATCATTAATAATGTGACTATCATTATCAAAGGTAGAAAATGTTGTGCACCTTGAGATGAAGAATTTGCTTTTAAGGTGCATAAAGTTTCTCTCTTCCTCTTTCTCTTTTCTTTTTTTTGTTTGATTCCTTATTTGTTTCTTATCTTGAGTGGGAAGCATAACCAATTCATCATATAAATTTTATAGTTCATACATAACCTAAAAACAGATTTTTAGATGACAAATCTTGATTCTAATTTGTTGTGGCAAAGAAAAATAAAGATACTTCATTCCTTTGGCATTTCTTTTCCTTGAAGTTCTGGAATATTCATTAAAATCATTAGAAATAATAAAATAATTTTTAAATAATAACCATAACTCAACACTAATATTTAAAATAAAAGTTTTAAATTCATTTGTTCATAAAATAAAACTTTTTCCTTCAAACATAAGTAGATGCATGAAGTTAACCATATAAGGAATGAAACAAATAGGATCTTCTTTTAGAAACTTCTTTCCTTGATGTAATTTGCTATGATACGACTTGAGATACTTTTTTCTAAACTAATACATAAAAGGGGTGAATTATACTTTTAAACTTTTTTCTATTTTGAAAACCTTTTCTTAAATTAAAATTTAGCATTATAAAATAAATCATTTTATAATTTTACTAAATAAAAATGTATAAAAATTGAAGTTTTTGATATTAAAAAATATTTCATGCATGATAAAGATATTTTTGAAAGTTTCTTTTATATATATTTTTAATTAAATATTATCAAATAAGAAAAATATCATAAATTGCATAATAATAAAGAAAATAAATATGATAAAAGAGTTTTAGATGATTTGGCCTAACTCATGCTACTTCCATCGCCAGTAAACCTGTCTAGAATTTTATTAACAAAACCACTCTGTTCACCATTGTAGGTAGAGGTATCCTATATAACCCAAATTGTTTTATCGTGATAAGGAAGGGTTCACTATCACAACTATAATTATAAAAGCTTACTATAATGAAATACAATAAAAAATAATAATTAGTCATAATATTTTATTATTCACTTGTAAAAGCTTATATGACATAACTCTATGGACTATGTTATTAGAATATAAGTCTATAATTAAATATTATTGGAACAATATAAATGACTTAGTTGTGAAATATTAAATCTAAAAGTTTTATTAATATGACCTAACGTTATTAAGAAAAAATAGAATGAACAAAAATTTTTAATTATTATGATTCTTTTATTGTAAAAGGAATTAGGAAATAAATAATCATTTATAAAGAAGTCACTAATAAGATGTGCAATTGAAGAAAATGTTGAAGTAGGAAAATTGTGTCATAAGCAAGGCTCTAGCAAAGGCATCAAACATAGATTGCAATTTTCGATTTTGCACCTTTTCTAAAAATATTGATGTCGTAAGGTTAAATTCAACTAATTTAAAATAAATACAAACAGCTTTCTGGAATGTTGATTATGAATGAGAACCATCCTCTGATTTGAGTGGATGAAGCAAGTGTTTCTCAATCAAAATGTTGAATAAAGGGCATACATCTAACCTTGATGCTGAAGAGTACTAATCATATAGGAAAAGATGAGCACAAACATTTTATCAAGTTCTATAGATGGCATCTAGTTGAAATATATTTTTCACAAATAGAAAGATGATCCCAACCATTCAATCAAACTTGTTAGAAGGATAGTTAAATGAAATCTACTATTCACAAAAGCAGGCATGATGTGGACTGTTTGATCACAAAAACTTGCAATCAGATGGCATAGTGTCGATTAAGCTTTGGATATAATAGCTCCTAAAATCTTAGACCCACATGCTCAAAAACTAATGCATACTTCATGTTATAAGAGTTCCTCTTCTTTTATAATTTGAGCTAGTACATGGGGTTGGCTCCTCTTTGTGTTCTCAACAATTCATACCCTAGGATACTTGCATACTTTATAAGACTACTTGTAACATGTGATAATGGGTCTGGTCTGACCCACTTTGTTACATAATATTTCGGAAATATATCATGACTTGTTATGCTTCTAAGCTAAATTAGGTTTGATTTTGACTTGGGCCTGACCCAACTTAGTTCATATAATCTCCTTACCTATGACTCCATAGGCTCATTACCTTGTATTTTGGTGCACTTGGCTAAACCTATGTGCTTAGCCATGTGTTGTGTTCTTTAACCAATTTTTTTGTTTTCAAAAAATATCTTTTATATATGTATTAATCATTTTTTGTTACTTTTCAAAGCTTTTTTTAGCTATTAAAACAACAAAATATTTTTACAACTACTAAAATGGTAATACATAAGGAATCAATAACAATGCATGTGAATAAATGATGCTATGAAAACTAATTATATCATTTGTAGTCAAGTGATAGGATAAACAAAAAAATCAATAAATGTTTTGGAGATGGAATATTGATGGTTAACTACTCCGCTAAAAGTTTAATTAATAACTCCTTGATATGCCATTTATGCCATAACTAGATAGATCATAACCACCAACACAACTTAACAATGCTTCTCTTGTGGATAGCTCCATAAGACATTTAGTCAAAACTCTTCAATTGATTATTGTTGTAAGATCTTGAGATGCATGACCTGAAAGACACTTGAGAAAAGTGTTAGAAAAACCAACATATTGGTTTTGTTGTCATGAAACAAGTAGTGCCATTGCCAAGGAAACAACAAGTCTTTTTATATGTATGTGCATGTGCGTGTAGGTGTGAGTACATGTGTCTATGCATGAATGTGTTTCTATGTGTGCATGTATATGTTCACATGTGCATATGAGAATGTGTGTGTGTGTGTTTGCATGCATGTGCATTTATTTACATGTGTGCATCAGACAAATGTGTATTTATATGTGTGTGTGTGTGTGTGTGTGGGTTCATGTGCATGTGCATATGTGTGTGTGTATTTGTGTGTGTTTTTATATATTTGTACATGTGTGCAAGCATGTGCATGTGTGGGTATGTTTATGTACATGTGTGTGTGCATGCATCATGTGTGTGGGTGTGTGCATATGCGCCTCTACATGTGTGTGTATATGAGTATACACATTACTTTGTTGGCATGTGCTTGTGGGCATCCATGTGTGTGTGCCTATACATGTGTGTGTGCGTATGTGAGTATGCATTTGTGTGTGGTGTGTGTGTATGTATAGGCATTAATTCATGTGTGATTGTTTTTGTGTGTGTTTGTGCATATGTGTGCATGTATTAGTACATGTATATGTGTTTGTGAATGTGTCCATGTGCTTGTGTGTGTATGCATGTGTGTGTGCTTGTGCATGTGTGCTTGCAAACACATTTGTGTATTCGATTGCATGTGTGCACATGTGTGAGTGTTGGTGCATAGGTTTCTGTTTGTGTGTTTTGGTGTGTTGATGTGTGTGGGTGCTTACATATGTGCATGTGCATGTTTGTATGCATGAGTTCATTTGTGTGTGTGCAAATGAGCTCTTTTTTATGTGTGGTTCTATGTGAAAATGTGTGTATATGCATGTGAGCTCATGTGTTAGAGTTTATATGTGTGTCCTTGTGTGCATGTACTTGTGTGTGATTGCATATGTGTGTCTACTTGTGTGTTTATGTGTGTGCATTTGTTTACTTGTCTATGTACCTATGTGTGCTTGTGTTTCTATGCAAGTGTTTGTACACATCTGTGTATGCATACATGTGTGTATGCGTGTGTGCATATGTGTATACTATTACATGCATGAGTTCATGTTTGTGTGCTTTCATGAGTTCGTGTACATGAGTGCACATGTATTTGCATCTGTAAACATGTATAGTTATGTGTTTGTGTGTGTTTCTATGTATGTGTGTGTGTGCATGCATGTGTCTGTATATGTGCATGTGAGTGTGTGTGTGTGTATGCATGTGTGGTGATGTTAGTGTGTAGGTGCATATAAGTTTGCACCTACATGTTTGTGTGTGTATTGTTTGTATGCATGTGCATGTGTGTAGTTGTAGTTGTATGCTTGCATACATATATGTTTGTGCCTATGTGTGTATTTATGTGTGCGTGTGTTTTTTTTTGTGTGCATGAACATCTATATGTGTGTGTGTGTGTGCATGCAAGCATGTGTTTATGCTTTTGTGTGTGTGAACATGTTTGCATGCATGCATATGTGTGTCTGTGTGTGTGTTCCTACTATATGTGTATGTGTCTATGTGCATTTGTGTTCATCTATAATTGTGTGCATTTTTGTGTGTATGTATGTGTGTATTTGTGTGTGCATAAGTGCATGTGTGTGTTGAGTGCATGCCTACATGTGTGTGTATATGTTTGTATCATTATGTGGATGTGTACATGTGCATGTACATGTGTGTGCATTTTGTGTGAATGAGTGTCTGTTTATGTGTGTGTGTCTAGATGTATGTGTGTGTGTGTGTACATGTGCATATGCATTTACATGTGTGTGTGCATGTTTGTGTGCATGCATCCATACTTGTGTGTATGTGTGTAATTGTATGGGGTGTGTTTGTGTGTCTAGGCTTGTGTGAGAATGGGCTTGTCCATGTGTGTATGTGTTTGTGTGTGTATGTATCTGTGTGTGTATATGCATGTCTATATATGTGAGTATATTTGTGAATGTGGTTGTGAGAGATTATTCATAAGTGCATGTTGATGAGTGTGTTTGAGTGCATAGGCATGTGTGTGTGTGTGTGTGTGCATGCATGTGTGTGTACATGTGTGTATGTACATGTGAGTGTGTTTGCTCTTGCATGCATATATTTATGCGTGTATATTTGCATGTGTGTAAATATGTATATGTGTGCAATTATGCATGCATGTGTGCCTGTGCTTATGCCTATGCACATGCATGTGTGTGTTTGTGTGTGAATGCATGCATGTGTGTGGATGCACAAGTTTATGTGACGTGTGTGTGTGTGTGCATGTGTTTACATTTGTTTGTGTCTATATTTTTGTGCGTACTTGTGGATCTATGTGCATCCCCTCTGTGAGTGTATGTGTGTGTGTATATATATATATATGCATGTGTGTACACTTGTGTGTGTGCCTATATGCATGCCTATACAAGTGTATGTGATTGTGTGTGTGTACACAATCACGTGTATGTGCATGCGTGAGTATCCTTGTGTTAGTGTTTGTGTGTACAAATGCATTTGTCTGTGAGTGAATGTTTGTGCACATGTGTTTATGTGTGCCTTTGTATGTGTATATTTGTGTGAGTGCAAGTGCATTTGTGTGTTTGTGAGTCTATTTGTGTAAGTTCCTCATTTGTGCATTTGTGTTTGTGTCTGTATGCATTGTGCATGTGTGTGTATGTGTGTGTGTGTGCGTGCATATGTATGCATATGTATGTGTGTGCATCTATGTGTTGTTGTGTGTGTGTGTATGTGTACTTGTGTGTTTTTGGGTGCATGCACATGTGCTTATATGAATGCATTTATTTATGTGTGTGTGTATGTGTGTGGATGCATATGTGTGTGTGTGCACATGTGTGTGTGTTATTGTGTGTGTGTGCATCAATGTGCATGTGAGTGGGAGAATACATGCATACACATGCATGTGTTTGTGTATATTTGTGTGCATGTGAGTGGGAGCATACATGCATACACAAGCACATGGGTGTGTGGATGTAGTTGTTTGTGATGATGTGTTTTGTGAGTGTGCATGTGTATTTTGTGTGTGCTTGTGTGTGTGTCTATGCATATGCATGTGCATGTGTGTTCTTGTGTGCATGTGGTTTTGTACATGTGCATTGGTGTTCACATGCATCTGTGTACCTTTATGTGTGTTTGTCTATGTACATGTGCATGTGTGCTTTTTTGTGTATTTATGTGTGTGTGAGTGTGCATGTGTTTGTTTATGTGTGTATGTGCATGTGTGTATATGTGTATGTGTTTGTGTGTGTGTCTATTTGTGCATGTTCATATGAGCATATGTGTATGTGCATGGGTGCACAAGCACATGTTCAGGTTCTTGTGTGTGGGTGTTTGTGTGAGCATCTATGTTTGTGTGCATGAATACTCAATTGTGTTTGTGTGTACACAGGCATAATTGTCTTTGTATGCTTGTGCATGTGGGTGAATGTGCATGCATGTCTACATGTGTTTGCAAAAGCTACCTTCCATGCATGGGCCAGTGTGTGTGTATGTGTTCATGTATGTGCGTGTAGTCGTGTGTTTACATTTGTGTGTCTGTGTTTGCATGTGTGGGTGTGTGGGTTTGTGTGCATGTATTTGCATGTATGCACATATATGAGTACACTTGAGTGCATACATGCATGGACATGTGAATGTGTGTAATGGTGCATGATTAAGTGTGTGTGCACGAGTGTGTGTCTATGCATACATTGTGTGCATATATGTGTGTATGCATATGTATGTGTGGGTGCATGTGCATGACATTTTGTAGGTGTGTCTATGTGTGTGTATGTGTATGCATATGTGTCTGTGTATATGTGTTTGTGTGTATGTCTATTTGTGTGTTTGCACACAAGTGAATGTGTGTGTGAGTTTGTGCACACATGTGTGTATATGAGAGTGTGCTGTGTGTGTATGTTTGTGGGTGTGTATGTGTGAATGTGTGTGTGCATGTGTTTGCGTGCATGCATGTGTGTGTGTGTGTGTTTGTATGCATGAGTTGGCATGAGTAAGTGCATGTGTGTGGAGTGCATGTGTGTTTCTATGTGTGCATGTATATGTGTTTTTTAGGTGTTTGTGTGTGAGTCTGTCTGCATGTATGTGCATGTGTATGTGTGTGGGTGCATGTGCATGTATATTCATGTGTGTGTGCATGTGTATGTGTATGTGTTCATGCATGTGTGTGTTTGTGCGAGTGTGTGTGTGTGTGTATATGTATGTGCATTTGTGTGTGTGTTTGTATGTGCGCGTGAGAGTGTGCACATGTGGTTGCATATGCTTGTGGGTGTGCATGTATATGGATGAATGTGTGATTGTGTGCATGAGTGCATGCATCTTTATGTTCATTTGTGTATATGTGCATATAATTATATATGCGTGTGCTTGTGTGTGTGTTCATGTCTATTTTCATATGCATATTCAACTGAGTGTGAACTTTTGCATGTGCATGTGTGTGCATGGGTACACGTGTGTGTGTGTGCTCGTGTGCAAGCTTGAGTATATGCATGCATTAGTGTCCTTTTTTGAGTGTGTATGCATGTGAATGCGAGTGTGTGTGTGTGCAAGGTTGTGCACAATTGTGCATGCGTTTATGTGTGATGTGCATGTGTGTAAGTGTGTATACATGCATGTTTGTGGCTGTGTGCATTTGTGCATGTGTGAATACATGTGTTAGTGTTTGAGTCTGTATGTGTGTACATTTAACTATGTATATATGTGTTTGTGTGAATTTTTATATGTATTAGTGTGAGTATATGTGTGCACGTGTTTGTGTGTGCATGTGTGTATGTGTTTATGTGTGTTTGGGTGTGTAGATGTGCATGTGAATTCTTTTGTGGATGTATTCTTGTGTGTATGCATTCATGTGTTTTAGTGTGTGAGTGTGTGTAGGAATGTGCATATATGCATATTAGTATGCATGTGTTTATGTGTGTCTATGTGTATGTGCATGCATAAGTGTGTGTATGCATATTAGTATGAAAATATTTTTTTAAAAAGAAGCCTTGGAAAATAGATATGATTTTGAAATAATAAATACAAAAAAATATTTTAAATCCCGTAATGGCATCCGGTATTGTGGAACTCGTACTTACTTTTATTTCTTCAAAATGCGTACTAAATTATCTATGATGATTATTTAGAGCATGATAAGGTAAGTGATCAAGAATTATCTTAAAAGAATGTAAAATATAGCCTTTTAGACTATTATGTAAATATAAAAAGTGGAGAAAGAAACATGACACATTAAAGCTTGAATTATAGACTATGAAACGAGAATTTGAAACCCATAATGCATCTCATAGCAAAATAACCTAGGAACCTATTGAATATTTGTGCAAATGTCAATTTTTGAAAGATCAACAGGATTCTTCTTCAAGTTCATGAGAATTGATAAATAATGTTACTTCGTTTCCATAAGAAGATAAAGGACTGAAAAATCAAGTTGCTTCTATTAGGAGATTACATGTAAGATACATAAGTGTTTTTGTAGGACATCATTCTGTAACTTTCTACAAAAATTGAAGAAGACATTCACATGTAAGAGATTCTTTATTTTACAAAATCTTTTTTGTAAAATGCCACTCCTAATATCAAAATAAAAATTGATTATTTGTTTGCCAAAAAATGATTGTGATGAATAAGCATTCCTTTGCATGGATAACCAAATGATAAATTCAACATAAAATGAGAACTAATCTACAGGAACCCTAATTAGCTTGCATTTCCAATTCTAAAACTTAAATGTTTCCCTTTGTTGATATGTCTCTAGTAAGAAATAAAAGGGGCAAGTTGGATCTAAATAGTGGTTGTACAATAACTTTGAGTTCCCAATGAAAAACTTAGATAGTCGTTCACAACACACATGATAAAAGATAGAGGAAAACACTTGAGCTTAGAAACATATGATGCTTGATTTTTTGTTGTAGGAGAAAACTTTGCGAAATGAAACAAACAAGTGAAAGAATAGGCATCTCTACTGTCCTTTTGCTGATGGAATATTTCATAATGAAAGTTCAAGACAAATGGACTTAGAGTTAGTCAAATCTATAAAAAAATGATATAATGTGATATTTCGTACATCACAATACTTTTTTTTTTGAGGATGCAAATATAATTTTTTGTAAGGTATAGAAATGATAATATTTATGCTATACATTTGGATAATGAAAGATTTTAAAATGCTTGTTTGAGGAAATAAATAGAATTAGTCAATTTTATAGCAAAGAATATTAGGACACTCAAGTTCAACTACAATACGAAAGTCATGGATTTTCAACTAAAATAAAGGATTGTCCACTTTGATTCTTGCCCAATAGGAAAACATCAATAAAATCCTTTTAAGTTCTTGAATGTATGAAGGAATACATAACCTTTAGAGTTTATTCATATTGATTTGTTTGGACCTAAGTGGCTAATATAAGTTAAAATAATGACAACTTTATTTTAGTCAAGGGTAATATAAGATATACCTTAGAATTATTTTTGAAAAACAAGAATAAAGCATTTGAAGTCTTTAGATGATTAGTAAAACATAATGTAATTCGAAAAGGTACTACTTCTAAGTAGGAAACTTATTTATTATAAAAAGTAATTTGAAAATTAAAATTTTAAAGCATTTTCCAAAGAATTAGGCACAAAGCAATTTTTTTTCATTAGCTTATTCTCGTTTAATGAAATATTATTTTATTAATTGATGGTGCTACCACATTACATTATTAATTTAACATGTTATTATTGTTGTCACATCATTCTACACTAGTGTTAAGATCCTAAACATATTAGTTACATACTAACCTACATCTCACAAATGAAAGAATAGATAGATGAGAGAGCACAAATGTAAATGTCAACTATAAATTATAGAACAACAATGTATTAGTACAATGGAGTACTTGTCTAAATAACATTAAGTTTATATCATTAAAGAATGAAAATGATATTGACCTCTTAAATAAAGAAAATCAAATGAACAGTATGCCAAACAATTTCTACATTAATGGTGTACACAAGGATGCAATCCATTTTAAAAGCATTGATTAGACAATTTAATTTCAATTTGAGGCACATGGTGAAAATGAATTGTTGTGATAAGTCGTGCAAAGATCAGTAACTTTGATGGGACATATATTGCAGAAGTTAGAGACATACTCATTTGATGGGCTTCAAATAGGAATGATGCTAGAAGCATCACATACATATTGAAATAAACCACCAATGTGAAAAAAAATTAATAACTATTCCCAAAATTAGGGTGAAGCATTGTCCAATATATAGATAATAGAAAACATTGTACATGTCCATGATAGCCTAATTATTGTTATTGATTTGAATATCATCATTCTTATCATCCTGTTTGATCACACTTTAGGTCTTGTATGACATTCAGATGTAGGGCAATCATGATTTTTCAATAGTTGTGATGACCCTACAGTCTTGGTTATGAAGTTCTATTCATCTACTATAAATACCTTTGCTTGTCTCATTGATTTTTCAAGATTTCATGTTCTTTTTCTTCTTTATCTAAAATGTTATTCATTCTAAATAATTGCATGATGATTAGCAAATTTTTTTGATGACTTTATTGTTTTCACATGCCTATAATTTTGCATTTGTCTTAACCATATCTCAGTATCAAATTTCATTATTTTTTATTGTCTGGATAGATTCTCCATTATGAGAATATTGATGGTCATTGTGGCCATTCTCACACATTATGGTCTGGCTTTCTCCATGATTTATTAAGAGTTTGCACATGATTTGCTTCTTCCTCTTATTGACTTCTAATTGGTAAAGGTACTATCAACTGTGGCATTTTCCTTAGCATAAGTTTTAGTTGTCTTTAATATATTAATTGATAGCATGTGTTCCTACTAACAACATTGGCTACAATATAGAGGAAGATTATTGTATAAGATATTCTACCAAAAATTCAATTAACAAGTTGACTTCAATGCATACTCTTTCAACACGTGTTTGAGTTAAACATAATATTTTGACATCAATTTTTAGTGGCTTTCCAATTACAAACGCAATTGAATACAATGCTACCTTATTAAATGAATGGATAGATAAGTGTTATCAAGACAATTAGATGTGACAAGTGATGGTTCTATATTAATTTGTACCCTAGGCAATATTTAAAGATGCACATTTCAATGTCACCTATGTTCCATGATTTGTGCAATCAGTATAGTGGAGGAAGTCATGGGCCATATCAGATCTAATAAGAGTATATATGTTCTCCAAAGAAAAATTTTTAACTTCACTCAAAAAATCTTTTGTTTTACTACTTTCCACACGGATTCCACGATGACCCACTTGCATCACAGTTTAACTATTAGAGTGTGTTTGATTGCACTACCAGCTTCTTTATTTCAACTTCCTGAAATATTATTTTTTTGTTCACCATATATATGGTGGGTAATTTAATTATAATTGTGTTTTGCTCAATTGGACCACCAAGCAATTCTATAATAGATGATTAAGAGAGGGAATTCCCCATAAACATGTCATTGTACATATTCCTTGGAAAGAATGACCAAGTGTTAATAATTGGGATTTTGGTGTGCTTCTGAATGATGTTAATGTTTGATTCATTACTATGTCCATTGGTGCCTCTCCCTTAATTTCATGGAAGGTTTGCTTGCTTTAGTTCACTATGCTAAAAAAAAATTTAAAAGTTCAATTATTTTTGAACATCTGTAGCCATCACCCATGATCCATCTCAAGTTACCCAATTTTTAAAATCCTTCATCTATTATCAACTAAAAATTACATATCATCACTATGCTATAATCATAATAAAAATAAATAAGTAAAAAGAAATAATTGAACAAGAAAAGATATCATAA
>JAIUJO010000131.1:1465000-1470756 GCA_023846275.1 Vanilla planifolia | reverse complement strand
TCACGTACTTCTTCTTCTTCTTCTTCTTCGTCTTCTTCATCTTCTTTAGCTTCTTCTTCTTCTTCTTCTCCTTCTTCATCTTATTTTTATTATTATTACTAATAATATTATTATTATTGTTATTATTATTCTCCTTCTTCTTATTATTCTCCTCCTCCTCCTCCTCCTCCTCCTTCTTCTTCAACTTCTTCTTCTTCTTCTTCTTCTTCATTTTCTTTTCTTCTTCTTCTTCTTCTTCTTCTTCTTCTTCTTATTCTCCTTCTTCTACTTCTTCATCATCTATTTCTTTTTCTTCTTGTCCCCTTTTCTCCTTCTTGTTCTCTTCCTCAATTTTCTCCTACTCCATCTACATCTTCTTCTTCTTCTTCTTCTTCTTCTACATCAACATCTTCTTCTTCTTCTTATTCAACTTCTTCTTCTTTCTCTTCATCTTTTTAATCTTCTTCTTCATCCTACTCTTCTAGTTCTTCATCTCTATCTACTTGAACTTTCTCTTCCTCTTCTTCTACCTCCTATTCTTATTCCTCCTTTTCTTCCTCTTTTTCTTCTTCTTCTTCCTCTTCTTTTGCTCCTTCTTCTTCTTCTTCTTCTCATTCCTCTTTTTCTTCTTCTTCTTCTTCCTCTTCTCCTTCTTCCTCCTCTTCTTCATCTTCTTCTTCTTCTTCATCATCATATTCTTGTTCTTCTTCTTCTCTTCCTCCTACTTCTTCTTCCTTCTTTGTTCTTCTATTTTTTTTTTCTTCTTCTTCTTCTTCCTTTTCTTCTTCTTCTACTATTTCTTCTTCGTCATCTTTCTTCTTCTTCTTTTTCTTTTTTCTTTTACATCATCTTCTTCATCTTCTTCTTTTTTCTTGTTCTTTTTCCTTCTTCTTCTTTTTCAACACCTTCTTCTTCATTTTCTTCTTGTTCATCGTCATCATCTTCTTCTTCTTAATATTCATCTTTCTCCTCCTTCTTCATTATCATCATCAACATTTTTCTTCTTTGTTCATGTTGTTCTTCCTTCTTCTCTTTCTTTCTTTTTCTTTTTCTTTCATCATCATCATCATCTTCTTCTTCTTCTTCTTCTTTCTTCTTCTTCTTTTCTGCTCTTCTTCTTCTATTTTTTTCTTCTTCTTCTCCTTCTTGTATTTATTCTTCATCTTTTTTATTCTTCCTCTTTTTCCCTCTTCCTCTTCTCCTTCTCCTTCTTCTTCGTCTTCTTCATTTTGTTCTTCTTCTTCTACGTCTTCTTCTTCTTCTACGTCTTCTTCTTCTTCTTCTTTTTCTTCTTCTTCTCCTTCTTCTTTTTCTGCTTCTTCTTCTTCCTCTTCTTCTACTTCTCCACTTTCGTATTATTATTCTTCTTCTTCTTGGTCTCTTTTTCTTCCTCGTCTTCTTCTTCTTCTTCTTCTTCTTTTGCTTCTTCTTTTCTTGTTCTTTTGCAATCTTTATCTTCTTCTTCGTCTTTTTCTTACACTTCCTCTTCCTCTTCTTCTTTAGCATCATCGTAATCACCATCATCATCATCTTCTTCTTCTTCTTCTTTAGGTTCTTCTTCTACTTCTTCTTCTTCTTCTTCTACTTTTAGCTTATTCTTCATCGTCATCATTTTCTTCCTTCTTCTTCTTCTTCTTCTCTCTTCTCCTTCTTCTTATTCCACTACTTTTGCTTCTTCTTCCTCTTCTTCTTCTTCTCTTTCTCCTTCCTCAACTCCTTTTCCATCTTCTTCTTCTTGTTCTCTTTCTTCTTCTCCTCTTTCTTGTTAATCTTCCTCTTCTTCCTCTTCTCTCTTCCTCCTTTTCTTCTTCTTCTACTTTTTTCATCATCATCATCATCTTCTTCTTCCTCTTCTTTTTCTTCTTCTTCCTCTTCATCATCATCATCTTCTTCTTCTTCTCTTTCTACTTCTTTTCCTTCTTCTTTTTCTTCTTTTTTTTTCTTCTTTTTTATCCTCTTCTTCTTTAGTTTCTTCTTCTCCTTCTGCTTCTCTTTTTTCTTATTCTTCATTTTCTTCTTCTTCTTCTTCTTCTTCTTCTTCTTCTTCTTCTAATTCTTCTCCTTCTTCTTCTTCATCATCTCCTTGTTCTATTTCTTCTACTTCTTCTTCTTCTTCTTCTTCTTCTTCTTCTCTTTTTTCTTCTAATTTTTCTTCTTCTACCACTTGTACTTCTTGTACTACTTATTCTTCTTCCTCTTTTTGTTTTACTTCTTCCTCATCATCATCATCATCTTCTTCTTCTTCTTTTTCTTCTTTTTCTTCTTATTCTTCTTCACCTTCTAGTTCTTCTTCTTCTTCTCCTTCTTCATCTTCTTCTTTTTCTTGTTCATCTTCTTCTTCTTCTTCTCCATCTTCTTCTTCTTCTTCTTCTCCTTCTTTTTCTTCTTCTATTTATTCTTCTTGTTCCCTCTTCTTCTTCCTCCTCTTCTTCTTCTTCTTCATTTTCTTCGTCTTGTTGTTGTTCTTCTTCTTCTCGTTTCTATTCTTCTCCTTCTTCTTCTTTGACTTTTTCTTCTCTTTCTTGTAATTTTTCGTCTTCTTCTTCACCTTCTTCTTGCACTTCTTCCTCTACTTCTTCTTCTACTTCTTCTTCCTGTCCCTCTTCTACTTCCTCTTCTTCTTCTTTTTCTTTATCTTCTTCTTCTTCTTCATCTTCTTCTTCCTCCTCTTCTTCTTTTTCTTCTTGTTCTTCCAATTCTTTGTCTTCTTCTTCATGTTCTATTTCTTCTTGCTCTTGTTCTTCTTCTGTTTCTTCTTCTTCTTGCCCCTCCTTTTCATCTTCTTCTTCCTCTCCTTCTTCTTCTTCTTCTTCTTCCTCCTCTTCCTCTCCTTCTCCTTCTTCATCTTCTTCTTCTCCTTCATCTTCTCCAACTACTTCTTCTTCTTCTTCTTCATCTCATTCTTCTTCTTCTTCTTCTTTTTCTTCAACTTTCTTTTCCTCTTCTACCTTTTCATTTTCTTCTTCATCATCATAATCAACTTATTTTTCTTCTTCTTCTTCTTCTTCGTCATCATCATCTTCTTGTCCTTCACCTTCTTCTTCTTAAAATTCTTTTTCGGCTTCTTTTTCTTCTTCTTGATCTTCTTCTTCTTCCTTTTCTTCATCATCACATTCTTCTGCTTCTTCTTCTTCTTCCTCTTCTTCTTCTTCAAACACAATATCATTTTCTTCTTCTTCTTCTTCTTCTTCTTCCTTGTCCTCTTCTTCTTCTTCTTCTTCTTCTACATCTTCTCTTTCCTCTTCTACTTCTTCTTCTTCTTCTTCAGCTTCTTCTTCTTCTTCTTCTTCTTCTTGTTCTTCTTCTCCTTCTCCTTCTTCTTCATCATCATCTTCTCCTTCTTCATCTTCTTCTTTGTCTTCATCACCTTCTTCTTCTTCTCATTCATCTTCATTTTCTTCTTCGTCTTCGTCTTCTTCTTCTTCTTCTCCTTCTTCTTCTTCTTCTTCTTCGTCTTCTACTTCTTTTTCTTCTTCTATTACTTTTTCTTCTTCTTCTTCTTCATATTCTTCTTCTTCTTCTTCTTCTTCTTCTTCTTCTTCTACTTCATCTCCTTCTTCTTCTTCTTAATCTCTTTGTTCTTTTTCTTCTTCTCTTCTTTCTTCTTCATTTTCTTCTTCTCTATTTTCTTCTTCTTATTATTCTTATTCTTTTTCTTCTTCTTCAACATCTTTTTTTTCTTCTTCTTTTTCTTTTTCTTTTTCTGTTACTTCATCTCCTTCTTCATGTTCTAGTTCTTCTGGTACTTTTTATTCTTCCTTTTCTAATTCTTCTTAACTTTCTTCTCCTTCTTCCACTTTATCTTCTTCATCTTCTTATTCTTCTTCTTGATTTTCTTCTTCTTATTATTGTTCATCTTCTTACTCTTCTTGTTCTTCTTCTTCTTCCTCTTCTTCTATTTCCTCTTCTTCTTTTTAATCTTCTTCTTCATCTTCCTCTTCTTCTTCTTCTTCTTCACCTTTATCTTCTTCCTCTTTATCTTCTTCTTCTTCCTCCTCTGATTCTTTTTCTTCCTCTTCTTCTTCTTTCTCTTCTTCTTCATCTTCTTTTTCTACAACTTCTTTTTCTTCTTCTTCTTCTTCTTCTTCTAATTCCTCTTCTTCTTCATCTTCTACTTCTTCTTCTTCTTCTCATTCTTCTTCTGCTTCTTCTTCTTTTTCATCTTCTTCTTCATCGTTTTCTTCATCATCATCATCATCACCATCTTCTTCTTCTTCTTCCACTTCTTCATCGTCATCATTATCTTCTTCTTCTTCTTATTCATCTTCTTCTTATTATTCTTCTTCTTCTTCTTCTTCGTCTTCTTCGTTTTCTTCTTCTTACTCTTCCTTTTCTTCATCATCATCATCTTCTTCTTCTTCCTCTTAATCTTCTTCTTCTTCTTCTTCAACTTCTTTTACAAATTCTACTTCTTCTTCTTCTTCTTCTTCCTGTTCTTCCTCTTCTTTTTCTTATTCTTCTTCTTCTCCTTCATCTTGTTCATCTTCATCCTCCTCTTCTTCTTTTTCTTATTCTTCTTCTTCTTCTTCTCTTCCTCTTCCTTCTTTTTCTACTTCTTCTTGCTCTTCTTCATTTTCTTTGGATTCTTCTTCCTTTTCTTCAATTTCTTCTTCCACCTCTACTTCTTCTTAGTAGTCATCCTCATACTCTTCTACTTCTACTTCTTCTTGTTCTCTTTCTTCTTCTTCTTCTTCTTCTTCTGCTTCTTCTTCTTCTTCTTCTTCATATTCTTTTTTTTCATCATTTTCTTCATCATCTTAGCATCACCATCTTCTTCTTCTTCTTCTTCCACTTCTTCATCATTATCATCTTCTTCTTGTTCTTCTCCTTATTCTTCTTCTTCTTATTCTTCATCTTCTTCTTCTTCATCATCATCTTCTTCTTACTCTTCCTTTTCTTCATCATCATCATTATCCTCTTCTTCTTCTTCTTCTTAATCATCATTATCATATTCTTCTTTTTCTTCTTCTTCTTCTTCTGTTTCTTCTTCATCTATAACTTCTCTTATAAATTTCACTTCTTTTTCGTCTTCTTCTTCCTGTTCTTCCTCTTCTTTTTTTTTCTTCTTCTTCTCCATCATCTCATTCTTCTTCATCCTCTTCTTCTTCTTTTTCTTTTTCTTATTCTTCTTCTTCTTGTTAATCATCTTCTTCTCCTCCTCCTCGTCCTCCGTTTTTTCTTCTTCTTTTTCTTCTTTTTCTTCTTCTTCCTCTTCTTCGATTTCTTTTTCCATTTCCTAGATTTTTTCTTCCACCTCTACTTCTTATTAGTCATCCTTATTCTCTTCTTCTTCTTCTTATTCTTCTCTTTCTTCTTCTTCTTCTTCATTTTCTTCTTCTCCTACTTTTTCTTCTTTTTCTTCTTTATCTTCTTCCTCTTTTTCTTCTTCCTCTTTTTCATCTTCCGCTTCTTCTTCTCCTTCTTCTTCTTACTCTTATTCTTCTTCTTCTTCTTCGTCTTCTTCTTCTTCTTCTTCTTCTTCTTCTTCTTTTCCTTCTTTTTTTTCTTCTTCTCTTCCTAATTCTTCTTCTTCTTCTTCTTCCTCTTCTTAATCATCATCGTCATCATCATCTTCTTCTTCTTCTTCTTTTTCTTCTACTTCTATTTTTTATTTTTCTTTATCTTCTAATTCTTCAACATCTTGTTCTTCATCTTGTTCTTTTCTTCTTCTTCATCTTCTTCTTCGTCTCATTCTTCTTCTTTATCCTCTTCCACGTCTTCTTCAGCATCTTTTTCTTTGTCTTTTTCTTCTTCTTCATTTATTTCATCTTCTTCTA
>JAIUJO010000131.1:1440000-1442500 GCA_023846275.1 Vanilla planifolia | reverse complement strand
CATCCTCTTCTTCTTCTTCTTTTGCTTCTTTTTCTTCTAATTCTTCTTCTTCTTCTTTTGCTTCTGCTTCCTATTCTTCCTCCTCTACTTCTTCTTATTAGTCATCTTTTTCTTATTCTTCTTCTTCTTCTTCTTCTTCTCCTTCTCATTCCTCTTCTTCTTTTGCATCTTCTTCTTCTTCTTCTTCTTCCTCTTCTTCTTCTTCTCCTTCTTCTTCTTCTTCTTCTTATTTTTCTACCTTTTCTTGTTCCACTTTTTTGTTCTTCTTTTTCTTCTTCTTCTTATTCTTCTTTTTATTTTGTTCTTCTTCTTCTTCTTCATATTCTCCTTCTTCTTCCTCTCCTTCATCTTCTTCTTTTTCTCCTTCTTCTTCTTGTTCTACTTTTCTTTCTTCTTATTCTTCTTCTTCTTCATCATCTTCTTCTAATTCATCTTATAGTTCTTCTTTTTCATCTTTTTCTTCTTTTGCTTCTAATTCTTCTTTGTTTTCTTCGTCATCCTTTTCTTCTCCTTCTTCTTCTTCTTCTTCTTTTTCTTCGTCTTCATTCACCCCTTAAATTTCGTCCTCTTCATCATCCTCTTCTTCCTCTACTTCTTCTTCATCTTCTTCTTCTTCTTCCTCTTCTTCTTCTTCTTCTTCCTCTTCTTCCTCAACTTCTTCTTCTTCTTTCTCTTCCTCTGCTTCTTCATATCCTTCTTCATCATCATCATCATCTTCTTCTTCTTCTTCATCTTCTTTTCCTTCTTCTTCTTCTCCATTTTCTTTTTCTTGCTCTTCTTCTTCTTCTTCTTCTTCTTGTTCCTCTTCTTCTTCTTCTTCTTCTTCTTCTTCTTCTACTTCTTCATCATCATCATCATCATCATCTTCTTCTTCTACTTCCTCTTATTCTTCTTCATTACCACCTTCTTCTTCTTCTTCTTCTTCTTCTTTATCAAATTCTTCCTCTTCTTCTTCTTCTTCTTCTTCTTCCTCTTCTTCTTCTTCTACATCATCTTCTTTATCTTCTTCTTCTTCATTGTCTTTTCTTTGTTCTTCTTCTTCTTCTTCTTTTACCTTATCTTCTTCTTCTCCTGCATCATCATTTTCTTCTTCTTATTGTTCTTCTTCCAATACTTCTTCTAATTAGTCATCCTCATCATCATCATCATGTTCTTCTTCTCCTTCTCTCTTCACCATCATCTTCCTCTTCTTGTTCTTTTTACTCTTCTTGTTTCTCTTCTTCTTCGTTTTCTTCTTCTTCTTCATCATCTTCTTCTTTTTCTTGTTCTACTTCTTCTTCTTCCTCATCTACTTCTTCTTCTTCTTTATCTTCTTGTTCTTCTTCTTCTTCTTCTTCTTTTTCTTCTTCTACTTCTTATTCCACTTCGTCTTCCTCTTCTTCTTTTTCTTCTACTACTACTACTATTACTACATCATTCTCTTCTTCTTCTTCTTCATCTTTTCTTCTTCTTCTTCTTCTTCTTCTTCTTCTTCTTCCTCATCTTCTTCTTCTTCTTCCTCTTCTTCTTCTTCTTCCTCTACTTCTTTTTCATACTAGTCATCATCGCTTCTTCCTCTTCTACTTCTCCTTTGTCTTCTTCCTCTTATTCTTGCTCTTCTTCCCTTCTTCTACTTCTTCCTCTTCTTCAACTTCTTCTTCTTCTTCTTCATCACCATCATATTCTTCTTCTTCTTCTAATTCTTCTTCTTCTTCCTCTCCTTCTTCTTCTTTTTCTAGTTCTTCTTCTTGTTCTTCTTCTTTAGCTTCTTCAAATTCTTCCACTTCATCTTCTTCTTATTCTTCCACTTCTTCTTCTTCTTCTTCTTCTTCTTTCTTCCCTTCTTCTTCTTCTTCTTCTTCTTCTTTTTCTTCCTTGTATTGTTCTTCTTCTTTCTTATTCTCTTTCTTCTTCTTCTTCTTCTTCCACTACTTCTTGTTAATCTTTTTCTTCTTCTTCTTCTTTCTACCTTCTTCTTCTTCTTCTTCTTCATCTTCTTCTTCTTCTTCTTCTTCTTCTTCTTCCTCTTCTTCTTCTTCTTCTTCTTCTACTTCTTCCTCTTCTTCTTTTTCTTGTTAGTCATACTCGTCTTCTTCTTCTTCATCTTCACCTTCTTCTGTGTGTTCTTCTTCTTCTTCTTCTGCTTCTTCTTCTTCTTATTCTTCTTCTCTTCTCCTCGTTCGCTTTCTACTTCTTCTTCTTCTTCTTCTTATTCTTGTTATTCTTCTTCTTCTGTTCTTCTTCATCATCTTCTTAAGCTTCTTCATCATCATCGTCCTCTTCTTCTTCTTGTTCTTCTTGTTGTTTTTCTTCTTCTTCTTCAACATCTTCTTTTCTTGTTCTTGTTCTTCTTCATCTTTTTTCTTCTTCTTCTTCTTAATCACCTTCTTCGTCTTCATCTTCTTCTTCTTCTGCTTCTTCTTCTTTATCTTCTTCTACTTCTTCTTCAACTTCTTCTTCTTCTTCTTCTTCATCATCATCATCCTCATCATCTTCTTTTTCTTCCTCTTCGTGTTAGGCA